>OV651818.1:1022501-1178463 GCA_927349885.1 Psylliodes chrysocephalus
GAAGTCTGCATAAAGTGTATCCAGTTGGATCTTATTCTCAAAAGAGTGATTGACTTCATAAGTAAACCGAAACAAATTAGTGTTGATAGATCTTTTATTAACAAATCCGTGTTGTAAAAGACTTATGCTATTCTCTACATGCCTTTGATATAGAATATGTTCTAATAATTTTGCTGGAGCACACAAAATTGAGACACGTCGGTAATTTGATATATCAGTTGCATCACCTGATTTGAAAATTGGCACACAGGTCGCAGTTTTCCACTTCTTTGGGAAAATTTCATACTTTAATGATAAGTTAAAAATATGTATTAATGGAGTTTCTAACCAGTCAGCGCATGCTTTCAATATATATGGAGGAAGCTCATTATGTACTATTATAGACAACAAAAAAGATGAACTATAATTTAAAGTTATTAAAATAAGGTTAGAAATAAGTATAAGGACGAGGATTCTAATGTAAAAATTTCAGGTTTGCAGTGAGTTTGATTTTAGCATGCAATTTATTTGACTCTAATTACGATGTTACTATTAGTGGCTGGCTTTATAGAAATTTGCAATATCTCTTTATTAAGGACAGGCACAATCTTTATTAAAGTTAATGATCTGCGCATGCTCAGATGTCAAAATAAGAGCGGCACTAATAGTGACTGACCTTAAGTGAACTTGCAATAACTCTCTAATAATAGCCATTCTTGCTTCGCATAAGCTCTGCTTGTACGAGGGTCAAGTGCATAAAAAATAATTTTTTGTATTGATATATTTTTTATTTATTTTTCTTGGAAATTTTTAGTAAATATATTTATATAAAACTATGTATGATATTTATTTTATCTCTCATAATTATTTGTCATAGAATTTTATATTTTTATTGGCATTTCATAATTGTTACAAATAGCTAATAAAAAAGCAAAACTTTAATTATAATTAAGAGGAAAATTTACTCAAGCAATTTTTTTCTAAATAATTCGAAATAGAGCCATAAATATTTCTATAGTTTAATTTTACTTTTTAGTGAATGAAAAATATGTACCTACCTTCAGGTAAAAGTGAAATGTCCGTTTTTGTGAAGCCACTATTCCGAAATTTGATTTATTTTGTCAATTTTTGAAATCTTTATAAAAACAAAATTTTGCGATTTATTGCCAGCAAAATTTGATTAAATTTTGAAAAAGTGGCTCGAGAGGAACATATTTTAGCTACACGTACATATTTTTTATTACACTAAAAATTAAAAAATTACTACCAAAATTTTTTATGACTATAGTTCGTATTAGTTAGAAAATAATTGCAAAAGTAAATTCTCCTTTAAAACAACCCGCCAATTTTCAAATTAAATATAATATTACGGGTAAATGCATTACCGACAGAGTAAGAGTCGATGGTAATACTGCTGGTAACTACATTACACATTACCGACAGAGTAGAATTAGTTCTACAACTTCCCCCCCTTTCCCCCCACAGGTCGCTGCAAGCAAACATATTGCCAAATGTCTACAAAGAAATGACTACTCTTAATAATCCTTCCTCCATGGTGGACAACGCCCATTATTAGAAATGCGCCTCTGCAGTTTTTGCTAGCATTACGTTTCATTTAAGGTCACTTTGGCAAAACGCCAATTCGTTTCTTTGTAGTAATTTTTTTTTAAATGTAAAAATAGTTTTTCTGTTAAATTAAACGTTTGATTATTGTTAGAAATTATTTAAAACATATTGTTCTTATGTAATTTGTTATAATATGTGCAAGACCTCCTTATTTTGTGCCGGTGAATATTGTACACATTAACATGTTTTTTGTTCCCTCTGTAAACCCAGATTTTTTTTGTATTCTATATTATATTGGTTTGTTACCTTTGCTACTACGCTTATTACTTAGAAACATCCACTGTAGTTCCTATTAACACATTTATTAAATATTGGCATTACATTCATCAATCTCTTTAACGTTCTAATACTAGACAATTAACAATATAACATAAGTGTAGGGGAGAGTGGGGGAATCCCAGTCGGGTGGGTAATTCCGGTCACTACTAATTTTCCGCTACAAACGTAGTCGCCCCGTTAACTATGTGGCGCCATCTATTATGTAGTGGTATAAGTTAAATCCACCGGGCTTTGATTTCAAGGCTCCAGTCTAAGACATCTGTTGTTGTGGTCAAGTTATTGCCAGGATTTCTTGTAATATTTTGACGAACTTAAACATACGTAAGTACCCAAATAAGTTATTTTTTGCAAGGAATGTCTTAAGAGGCATCTTGTCATTTAGATCCTGATTTTACAGGCCCTTAAATAAAAAGAAATAATTTTAGGTTAGGTTTATGTCATCGGATTGCTTTCGGAAAATTCCGGTCAAAACGGTTGGGGTAATACCAGTCGTGACCGGTATTACCCCACAGGACTTTCTATGACTAAGTCGGATGTCTAGGACTTACATCAAAAAAGGAAACAAAGCTAAGTGGACCCCCGAGCAACTTCAAAATGCATTGCAATTTATCGAAGAAGGACAGTCAATTCGATCGGCAAGCAAAAAATTCCATATTCCGTTTAGCAGACTGCGGGAAAGAAAATCAAAAAATAAGACAACCGCTTCACGTATGGAAAGACAAACTACGTTATCTTTGGAGGAAGAAGCCGTTCTAGCTAATCGTATAAAATATCTGTCAGATCTATTTTATGGTATTAGCCCCAGCAGGTCCGACGAATTGCTTATGAATATGTAACTAGTAACAATATAAAGCAAAATTTTAGCCATTTATCCAAAATGGCAGGAAAGGACTGGGTTTTATGCGTTTTTAAGGAGGAATCCTACAATAAGTGTTCGGAAGCCGGAAGCAACCAGCATTAGTAGGATAACCGCCTTTAATCGAGAAGAGATAGCAAAATTCTACAAAAATTTGGAAGGAGTAATTCTAAAACTCAATATCTGCCAAACCAAATATACAATGTCGACGAAACTGGGATATCGACCGTTCAAGATCCTGGTACCATTGTCGCGGCCACAGGAAAAAAAACGAATTGGTTCAGTAACAAGCTGAAAGAGGCAAGACCGTTACAGTTATCTGCTGCATGAATGCAGCTGGGAGCTATATACCTTCATTTTTTATCTTGCCTCGGAAGAGGATGTCTCCGCTTTTGGCAAAAGGTAGACTTATATCCAAAAATTTACAATAAAAAAAAATCTCCCAAGGTGACTCAAAAGTCCAAAAATTCAATCAAAGCATAATTACCCTTCTTAAATCCGCAAAGGGGAACACGATGCACCCACCAGATCAATTGAACGACAAATTTGTGGACGGCTTATTCAGAGAGACTACGTATATATGTGCACACTAAAATAAAAGAACGAAGGTCTTACAATAAGAATAACTACGTCGTAACTTTGAATATTATGTAGAAAAAAACTTACTAATGAGAATCAACACGTGTTTTAAATATATCCTCCTAGGAGCTCCTACAACATGTGGAAACCAAAAAATACTACCAAATCCACACTGTTGTAACTTAACACAAAAGGTTGCTTCGCAATATCCCAAATGGATTGAAACGACTTCCAATAAATTTCGAAACAATCTTTCAAATTAAAACCTCGTGTCGAACAACCGTATCGAAAAATCCAGAAATGTCACTTAAAATTCCAAAAACCAGTAATACCAACATACCTCAGTGACAGATAGGTGTCCCATCAGCGCCCTCTATTACGAAATAAATTCTTGACAGGAAGGGCTAAAATAAGCAAACATGCCTCTAAAACGAAATAAACAGCCTAACTAAACTCAAATAGAGGTCCTATCTACCCCAAACTGATCATATACTCCCACGTAACATCAAAGCGGAAATGCTAGACAGACATCTTAAATACAGGGCAGCCACATGCTCCCCAGTGTGTCACAGAATGACCGCTCTGTCCGAATACCGAACCAAAAGCACAGTGGTTAAAAATGCGGGTATAGAAGGACCCATCAAATAATTATTGAAACACGGACAAAACTAGTATATTCTTATTTTTATGAAAAACCGCTATAAGGCCAAATTTAAACGTTACAACCTCCATGTGCTTCTTATAAATGTTTGCCCAATGGCTGGTCAAATTAACAGTTATTTTACGAGTGGATTAAACACTTTATACTATATTCTAAATTTAGCAAAGAAAACCCTGCTTTATTAGTATTAGATAATCATAGTAGCCATATCACATTGCAAACTTACAACTTATGTAGAGAAAATGGCATCTGCATGTTGTCTCTACCACCTCATGCATCACATAGAATGCAGCCCCTTGATGTTACTCTATATGTGCCACTAAAAGCTGCTTTCCGCAGAGAATGTGACCTTTATATAAAGTCAAAGGCATTGTTAAAAAAAACATCTTACGATTTAGCCGAACTTTTCAATAAAGCCTATTCAAGAATTGCCACGATGGCTGTCGGAATTTCCGGTTTTCAAGCAACCGGAATACACCCAGTAAATCCCAATATATTCACCGATGAAGACTTTCTAGCAGTATATACTCTTAACAACCAGAACGATACCGAAGAAATAGATATGGTTAATGATTCTGTTGATGATTTCATCAATGAGGGCTCATCAATATTAATTCTGCATGCAGGACAATCCAACGGTGTCGGGGCCAAAAATAACTACTGCTTTGGATTCTCTTGGTCCTACAATAAATAGTTCTCCAAAACCACACCCTGTTTCTATAAGTAACCTTATTGAAGCGCAACCTTCCACCTCCAAAGATTTTAAGCAACCAGATAATATTCTGAAATATATCTATACCTGCTTCAAAGTTTTACAATCTTTTGCCAGTCCCTTCTGCTAGTCCTGGAAATAAAAGATTAGTCACTCCAGCTAAACAACATTCACAGATAATAACCGAGAGTCCTTTAAAGACGCTGCTTGAAGAACAGGCGAAGAAGAAAAAAGAAAAGATAGAAAAAGGAAACAAAAAAGACGAAAAAGAAAAACAGAAAAAGGAAAGAAACCAAAGGCGACGTTTAAAAAGAAGGAGTTCAAGAAAAATTTGAAAAAATTGTTGCAAAGCGATTTATCAGATGAAGAAAATATAGACGAAAAAACTCTGTGTCAGGATGATGAACTGGATGACATGGAGAGCGAACAAAACAATGAAATATGTCTCATTTGCATGGAATTTGAGAGAGATGGTGAGTTGTGGTACCGCTGTATAGTGTGCGGCCATTGGGTCCACGAGTTATGTAGCGGTTGAGACACTGCTGAAAACTACAAGTGTGATGTTTGGCTACGAAAGTGAAATTTTTCCATACCTCTTTTATCATCTATATCAGTGGTCGCCAACCTCTCAATGTGTTGAGCTATTTTGT
This sequence comes from Psylliodes chrysocephalus, assembly GCA_927349885.1. NCBI lineage: Eukaryota > Metazoa > Arthropoda > Insecta > Coleoptera > Chrysomelidae > Psylliodes > Psylliodes chrysocephalus. The sequence goes on from OV651818.1 coordinate 1,027,844, forward strand.
TAATTTTGGAATAAACAGCGAGCTACCCACACGGAAGCCACGTAACGCAACGTAAATGAAATAATCCACAGATAATTTATCATTATATGTATTTATTTTACTATTTAACTGGTAATACATAATACATAGGTACTAATAATAAACCAATAACAAAATAACTAATATTACTAGTACGTACTTGTTCATAGCTACATTCCTACCTACCAAACGAAGGTGTTTGAAAAATAAACACAAACTTTTATCCAGCCACAACGGCATGTTACGTAAGATTTAAAAATAGTTAATAATAACAACAAAAAAGTAACGCACTATCATGAACATAAACATTGAAAAATAAAAAAGCACGTACAATGAGAAGGCTGACACTCAGACTCATCGATAATTTTTTTAATGTTTGCAGTATAATTTGATACATCCATTCGAATACAATTATCCAAATGTTCATCTGTAAGTCGATTGCGATATTTGTTCTTAATAAACTTCATATTGGAAAAAGAAGATTGACACAAATATGTTGAACCGAATAATGCTTTCGCTTTCAAGGCAACACGACATAGAACTGAATATTTGTCTTTACTTACAATAGGCCAGATACATTTGGTACTTGAGACTAACGATTTTAAGGATAAATCATTTTGAAACTCAATTACTTCCATTTCTGTTGCAGCGATGTCTTCGCCAAAGTTCTGCATAACACAAGTTGCAAACTGTTGGATATCAATTTCCATAAAGGGTGAAACAACAAACTGCGCTACTAAAGCCATTTCGTTGAAATCCTTAAAACGATTTTTAAAGTTATTCTTCAGGGTAGAAACTATTTCTACATGATATTTGCTGTCATAGGGTTCTAATGGATCTTGAGATATTTTTTCTGAAAGAATAGGAAAATACTTGGCATCGCTGTTAATTAGGTTTTGTTCCCAAAACTCCAGCTTTTTGATAAATGCTTTTATATCAGAAATCATTTCCGCTAGTTCTTTGTCTCTCCCCTGAAGCTGCAAATTAAGTTCGTTTAATTTTTCTGTAATGTCCACGAGAAAACCAAAATCTCTAAGCCAGACTGAATTTTCTAGTTCCGGAGTCGGTTCATCGCGTTGTTTGAAAAATTGAACTATGCCAGATAGGACATTATTAAAACGTTTCAGCACCCGTCCTCTACTTAACCATCGGACTTCAGAGTGAAGGAGTAGGTCCCCGTAGTGACAGTCAACTTCATCGGCCAAGGTTTTGAATAATCTTCTTTGTAACGCTTGAGCTCTAATCTTGTTCACAATTTTTACCACCAGTTTCATAACGTTGTTTAGTTTCAGGAAATTTCCACATAATGCTTGCTGATGGATAATGCAGTGGTAACAGAAAAATTGCGGAAAAGTTTTATCTTTACGACATAACGTCACCAGACCCTTATCACAACCCATCATAGATGGAGAGCCGTCGGTTGTCAAGCCTACCATTTTCGATATTGGAATTTTCTCGGAAGAAATAATATTTTTTAAATGAGAAAACAACTCCTGTCCAGTAGTGTGTCCTTTCAGTGGAATAAACTTCAAAAGATCTTCTTTAATCGTAAAATCACTAAAAACCATCCTGACGAACACGACCATCTGGGCAGTGTCAACGACATCTGTTGATTCATCCAGTTGAAGTGAAAAATACACACAGTTATCTAAGTCAGTTCTTAACTGTAAAAAAATATCATTGCTCATTACTTCTACACGTCTCTTCACTGTATTAGCGGAAAGTTGCATAGATTTTATAGCTGAAACTATCTCGTCTTTATTTCTAAAGTTGGCAAATAACGAATCAGTAGCTTCTAAAAACGCCTGTTTTATCATTTCCCCGTCTTTATAAGGTTTCTTTTTTTGTGCAATTATCTGGGACACACGGTACGATGCTTCAGTTGCAGCCTTATTTTTGTCGACTGTTCTTAAAAATATTGATTGTTGTCCAATTAACTGCTTTTTTAACTGTTTCAGTTTCTCCTTTCTGGCGACAGAATGTAGTGGGAATGATTTTTCAAAATTAGAATGTACAAGTTTTATGATGTCTCTCAATATTTCCTTTTTTAGCAACGGAGACCAAAGTATTACATAACAAACACACATTTTTATCTTTAACTTCTGTAAAAAAGTATTGTTCTTCCCATTCCGAATGAAAGTGGTATGTCTTTACTTTCTTACAACTACTTGCCATAATATTATTTTTTGTTGTTTTCTACTAACCCAACCGCTGGACGTTGGTTACGCGTTCAGTTTTAAACTAAGCGCAATGTCGCCGCACCGTGCGTATTTATCCCGTTCAAAGCAATCCTGATCGTTCTCGAACACTAACGCGCTGGTCCGGCTGGTCGGTTCTAGCTGATTCTAGCTTGATGGCGTCAGCGGCAGATCGCTCACCGCAACGTTGCCGCTGTTTATGTTTAATATTATGACAATTAGATTTTTTTGTGAAATTTTCGGAAGCTTCTCTGATTTTTACAGTTTGTATTTTTTTAATTAAAATACCAGAATTGCTTCGCGAGCTACCGGTAGCTGGCGATCGACAGGTTGGCGACCACTTATCTATATTATTATTGTTATTATTATTATTATTATTTGATTTTTATTATTGTTTATGTTGTTTTTTGAGTTGTGATTTGTTTTTTCATTATTCCCTACAATAAAATACCTTACTATACTTTTCTAGCAACTACGGTTTCATTATTTTCTGAAAATATTTCATCCCCATTTGAAAATCATTGAAAATTTGCTGACCGGTATTAACCGCAGAGTGGGGGAATAGTGGTCAATGTTATGACATTGTTTTAGATCTTACTTCTCTTTTATTGTGTACTATTTTGATTTAAGTGGTATACCACAGTCTAGTGGATTGTTGAGGCTATCTCCTACACTATTTACATTTGACCACAACGCTGTATTTTCTGTTTTATGTGCGATCTGGCTTAACTGACCGCCATTCCCCCGTTCTCCCCTATACCTATCAATAACAAAGTAAACATTGTATAGATAGTTTAGGTGAATTACGACAACTAAATCAAAATTAAATCATTAATCACTTATTTAAATTTATAATAGCCAAAATGTAAACGTAATTTCTTATTTTCTCCATAATTATTACAATAATTATCCTTCACCTCGTATTATTGGAATTTTCACAGCGAAAGCAAAAGTTATTTTCGCTTTTATTCTCTAAATAATCGATCTAAATTCATTCACGCCACTGGTAAGGATGTCAATTCTTTCGCATAATAGGAAAAAAATAATCTCCTGGATCGTATATGCAATAACCTTGCCCAGATATCATTGGCCTCAATAGCACAACTGGGCATATATGGTACTCGGATTAAAGTGGACCAGTTAAACAATCTATATAGTGTTCTGTGAAAGATTCTAAGCATATTGCTTTTTGGAATTATACATTTTAGTTAAGTTAAAAGTTAGCTGTATCGTACTATTCATTATTCAGCCTCGGGATATTCGCAAATTGATTTTTAACAGACTTAAAAAAAATAGAGGAGGTTTCTAAATTGGTCGGAATACTTTTTTTATGTATGTTCAGCGATAATTCTTTACTACGTTGTCCGATTTCTATGATTCTTTTTTTGTTAAAAAGGGGGTACTTCAGGGGTGGTTCCATAAAAAATTTTTGTCAAGATTTATTAATGGGGTACATGAGAGAATCATAAAATTCATTTAATTTTACTTTTTATACATTTCAAGCGATAATTCTTTAACACGTTGTCGATATCTAGTATTATTTTTTGTGCGTGTGTGTGTCTCTATGCTCGATTACTCATGAACGGATAAATAAAAAAGCATCAAATTTCATACTTAAGCCGTAATCCATCCTGCAGTAGGCTAATTATATTTTGAGCATAGTTGGAACATCTGAAGTTACTTTATAGTTGTTATGGATCTGTCGTCCTAAACGTGAAATAGGCTTAAGATTATACTGTCAAGTGTCAAAAATGTCAAGAGTGGCCACCGCACAACGGCCATTGGGATCAATGAGGTTGAATACTATGGAGATGACATCCAAAAAAAAACGACACCCCTTCCCCCTCTCTTAGTGGTCATGTCATAGTTGTCAAAGAACTGTCAGAACTTTGTTCAAATTTAAATATTTCGACCTTATTTCTATCTTATTAAGTTTTTTTTTATTAATTTGTATAAAAATCATGACTAAGTGTGCCAAAATTAATTGTAAAAACTCTTCAGTGGAAGAGCGTAATGCATAATGAAGTATAAGGAGTGTACTTAGAATTTTTTTTAGAATGCTTAAATTTTTTTTATTATAGGTTTCCAAAACACCCACAATATCTCAAAATTTCGTCTAAATTTGTGGGAAAAGGCCAATTTGAGCCTAAACCGAATAGCATGTTGTGCTCTATTCACTTCAAGGAAGAATTTTTTGATAAGAGTGAGTTTAGGGTCAGATTGAAGAAGAATGCTGTTCCGACAATAAATGAATGTTTAGTTAGTATACACTTTATTTACAATAAAACTTAAATAACTAACTTAATAAAGAACATTGGCTTGACTAACTTTATAATAAAGACAAATAACTATATTAAAACTTAGATAACTATAATAAAACTTAAATAACTAACTTTATAATTAAACTTGAAAACCAACTATAATTAAACTTAAACTTAAAAACCAACTTATAATTACACTTAAATGACTAACTTTTTAAGTAACACATAATTTAGAATAAAATTTCAAGTATTTAAAAGCAGTTTTTATTAGATCCTAATTTCCTATTATTATACCGTTTTGATAATGAATATACTATATAATAATAAATACTGGTGATGTATTTTTATTATTTAATTAGATTTTTGGCCATCACTCACTGCTATATACCTCCTCATCCTCATGATATAAAATAATATGCCCGCTCATGTACCACATTACAATTATTATTAAATGAACAAACATTAAATTGATGTTCCTCAATTTAAAAACCTGCCGACTTTGTTCACAATACACAATAAATATAATTTAAGACATATTACGAAGTTAATAATATTTAAAAATTAGTAGTTTTGGAACTTAAACTAGTAGTTTTTGTATCATGGATCTATATTTAAGGCTTTATAACATACCAAATCCTGTTCCAGACTAACCCATCCATACCTACACCTCCTCCTCCAAAAATCAGGATCCTATCAAATATTCTTATTAAACCAGCAAATCAAATCATTCAGATCGAATTACCTGTACCCTCTACTTCTTCTCTAAATATTCCATATGAAGAACCGCTGACACCAAAGAAACAAAAAATATTACATACACTCTCCTCTGTCCGGGCAACAAGTGCAAAAAGAAAGCAAAAATTAAAATTGCTAAAACGGCAACTTTTTCGAAAAGTGAATAAAATTGCCAACTTAAAAAATATATTAAATGATTTAAGTAAAAAACGTTTGATACAAGAAGATGAGTTAGATATAATGTCAAAACTTGGGGGCCCCATCGAGATATGTAGCAGGCATTTAAAAAAAAGTCTAACCAACCATTGCCTAAGAAGTATTCAGCAGAGCTAAAAGTGTTTTCCTTAACTCTCCACTATTACTTACCTGCTGCTTATAATTATGTAAGAAGAACATTTGACACTTGCTTACCACATGTCCGTACCATTCAGTCGATGGTATCAAAGTATAAAAGGTGAGCCTGGATTCACAAGTGAGGCTTTCAATGCCCTACAGATTAAATCAAATTCTTCCAATGAAAAAATAATTTTTGCACTTATTATGGATGAAATGGCCATTCGGCAACATGAGGTGTTTGTTGGAAGCGAACGTAGAAGTTATGGTTGTGTAGATATAGGAACGGGTGCAAATGAAACTACGCTTGCAAACAATGCTCTTGTTTTCTTATTAAATTGTGTAAATGGATGCTGGAAAATTCCGATAGGATATTTTTTAATTTCAAGTATGACAGGTGAATAGAAAAAGGGGCTGGTTTTATAATGCTTAAAAAAATGTTATGAAGTAGGTGTTAGTATTATAAGTTTAACATTTGATGGTGCTTCTAATAATCTAACAATGGCCAAACTCTTGGGCTGTAATTTACATCATACAACTTTAAAAACTAGTTTCAAGCATCCATCAAATAATGAAGAAATTGTTATATTTTTAGATCCGCCACATATGCTAAAGTTAATTAGAAATACTTTAGCAGAAAAGTATTCATTTGTAAATGAAGAAAATAAAATTTTTGTGTGGAAGTATTTCAAACAACTTCACGAATTACAGGAATATGAATCTTTCCACTTAGCAAATAAGCTAAACTCGCAACATATAGCTTTTAAAAAACAAAAAATGAAAGTTCGTCTTGCAACCTTACTATTTTTAGCGAAAGCGTCGCAACTGCCTTAGATTTTTGTGCGAACGTTCTACATATTAAAGATTTTAAAAATGCTGGGGCGACAATTAATTTTATTAGAAAAATGAACATTCTGTTTGACATCCTGAATTCACGATATCTTTTGCAATTCAATTATAAGAAACCTCTTTCTGAAAATAATTACAATAATACATGTATTTTTCTTGACTCTGTCAATAAATATATTAGTTCTTTAAAAACACATGCTGATGGTAAACTTCTATTAGAAACTGATAGTTTAGGAGCCCACTGCAAAATGTTGGGTCGATCACTAGTATGGCTAAATTTTCATGAAAACGTCGGGTAATATATTGTACAATAGTAATCCGTCGGCAGCCGTCCCAATATCGTTTGCGTTTTACGTTATAAAAAATTATTAACAATTGAAAATATGTGCCACCCTCCACCCATCGCTTTTTTGCCAAATTTTCTACTTAATCGATAGATAGTAGTTAAATATAATTTTCTATACCCGGCTGCCGACCATCATCCTTTGCGTTAAGGGTGGCTGATGGGGCCGAAAAGTACTATATAGATGTTGCTTTTATACACTCATCGCTTTTATAGTCAAACAAAATACCGTTGGAAAGGTCGCAAAATTTCCAACAAGAAAATACCCGGCTGCCGCGCGAAAGCGTTTGCATAACTTAGGCTGCCGCGATTTTGTGCGCGCGCAAGATTCTATCACGTATGAAATCAGCGTTTTAGATAAATTACATGTTAAAATCAAAATGTCATTGTAGAAGTTTATATTTTTTAAATTTAACTTTTGAGACAAAAAATCAACCTAAATTTGAATTCTAAACAAAAATTAAACACACTAATTACTTTTATATTCACGCTATAATAAAAAAAGGATAAATTAATCTTGTCTTCACAGAACACCTACTTTCTGGCATGGAACAAACATCTCATTCACATCTCATTTCAAATCGAGATGTAAAAAAATGTAATCTGTACAGCTACATCTGGGATAAACAAATGCAGATGTAGATGTAGTAGGTAGATGTTTCCGATGTGGATAAACAAACGCTCGAGATGTTAAAAATGTATCGCATGTGGATATTCAAACCCGGCAATAATCCTATTTTTTTTATGGCCTGCACATTACTTGAATTCAACAATAGAGACAGTTTACGGTAAAGCCAGACATATTATTTTCTTGTTAAAAACATACACGTTTTAAAAAACAAATGCTCATCGAACGCCAGTCACGGATATAGATTTCAAAAACTACTCGCTTTTGAACCACACACTTTCGAAAAAGGTTCGTTTTTTAGTGATTGTCGAGGATGTTTTTTTTGTATGCAAAAATGACGGTAACTTCTTGAAATGCAGCAACGAAATTAAAAAAAAACCAGTGTACTAGAATTTCGCAAAGAAAAAAATTTAAATACGGAAATTTGTTGTCTAAACCAATATGACGCCGAATATCAAAGAAAATAACAACTTTGAATCCAAAATACCGAGATGAACTTAAACTTGAAAATATTAATTTGCAAGCAACTGTACGTATTGACTTTTTATGTGATTATAAATCTATCTACTGCATTAAATGCAGATTAAATGAAACAAATAAAAATTAAGTGGTTGTGGAATTGCCCGTAAGAAAATAATTGTATTTCGAAAGAAATGAGTATTTATCAACGCGAACAAAATTATCGAGCAATATGACAGCGGTGTTTATTCCGGTGTCGGGACAGATGCGCCCTCGTACATTTCAGTCCCTGTCTTGATTTTTCGACTAATGATAAAATTTAAGTGAGACAGTTGCGACCCTACCCCTATTAATCCCAAACAGAAGTCGAATGATGAAAGTAGATTTTTTGATTTACTGATATATACAGGGTGTTTCAGAGTTATAAGTATATACATTAACTGTAAGTGTAAGACACTTGGATGATTCGAAATCACCCATTAATAATGGGTCTATAACGTCTCATTACCTAGAATAAATTTATAAATTTCTCCTGGATTTTTATTTCATCTTGTCTTTATAATATTTTCTAAGCAGAATAAATAGATGTTTGAAATAAAGTAAAAAGTAATTGTTGCTAGGCAACACATTACAGTACCTGATACTGTTAAGTTCCATTTCCCGGAAGCAAATGAGAAATATATTTATTGGTAATACTGATATTTAATTGTGAAAAAGCAACAATTATCTTTAAAAGAAACTATAAGTAGATTTGCTGGACAGAATGAAATAAAAATTTTTGTTTGGTTTACTGACATTATATAACTTCCCTTCACACTTTTTATAGGCTGAGAACTATCGACATAGATATGCCGCCGTGTTTATAAAGATATATCCAGTGGATATTGTCAGTTTTTTTTAATATTTTTTAATATTTTATTTTTTTGTTTTTTTTTTTATTTTTTTTTGTAATTTGCAACGATAATAGCTTGTTTATATAAATATAATTAGGGTTACTTTAAATCTTTTGATAGATTATGTAATAATACTAATACCCATGATTAATAGGGGTAGGGTCGCAACTATCTCACTTAAATTTTATCATTATTCGAATAATCAAGACGGGGGATCATCTGTCCCGGATTCTCTATTCCGATATCAATTACTCAGAAAACGATTATTCTGAGGAATTTAGTGTATATTCTTAAACTTATTTTTTCACATTTTGTTAACTTTAACGATGTATAATTTTATAAATTGCAAAAAACAAAACAAAATTAAGACTTCTCTATTTATTTACCTCTCTTGAACATTAATAACTTTCTCTGCTTTAGATATATAGGGACGTTTTAAGCATAACTAAAAATAAAAACAATAAAAAAACAACACATAAACCATATATTTATAAAAACAACAGAATAACAAATATTTAAAGAATACATGAAAGCGAGACGCTCTAGCTTTAATCGTAAACTCGCGTGTTCCAATCAGAGACAATAACAGATGTCAAATAAACGTCAGCTGTGCGCACACTCCCAAACTCCTTATCTAAAGCGCGGATTTCATACGTGATCGAATCTTGCGCGCACACAAAATCGCGGCAGCCTAAGTTATGCAAACGCTTTTGCGCAGCTGCCGGGTATTTTCTTGTTGGAAATTTTGCGACTTTTGCAACGGAATTTAGTTTGGCTATAAAAGCGATGAGTGTATAAAAGCAACATCGATATAGTACTTTTGAGCCCCATCAGCCACCCTTAACGCAATGGATGATGGTCGGCAGCCGGGTATAGAAAATTATATTTAATTACTATCTATCGATTAAGTAGAAAATTTGGCAAAAAAGCGATGGGTGGAGGGTGGCACATATTTTCAATTGTTAATATTTTTTTATAACGTAAAACGCAAACGATATTGGGGCGGCTGCCGACGGATTACTATTGTACAATATATTACTCGACGTTTTTATGACAATTTAGCCATACTAGTGATCGACCCAACATTTTGCAGTGGGCTCCTAAACTATGATAGATCCACTGGCTTTCTAGGTTTAAAAATATGCATTGCTAGCCTAAAATTACTATACAATAATTTAATTGTAGAAAATAAGTTTTTAAAATTTTTGCCTTTGCAAAATTTCACAAGACAATTTAGAATTATTTTTTTGTTCAATACGGTCTCATAGAGGTTTTAACAATAATCCTACAGTCAGGCAATTTCAGTCTGCATATAAAAAATGTTTAGTTCATGTTGAATTAAGAGATAGTTTCCGTGGAAATTGTATTCCTTTGGAGGAATTAACTATTTTAAAGTGCAATATAACAAGCCAGTTAAATGTTACTTCAAAGAAATATGCAATGTCTTATAATATTGACGAATTTGGGAAAGTAAATGTTTTTGAAAATGATCATGATTATTTACCAGATCCAGTCTCCTCCTCTTCTAAATATATAATCACTTACATTTCTGGATATGTTGTTTATTATTTAAAAAAGAAAATCATTTTTGAACAATGTCTAGATGCTTTAATAAGTAAAACTAGAGATTTGTTTCTATTTTCATTCATTGATATAAAGAATAAAAATGGTTTGCAATATCCATCGGAAGATGTAATAAACATTTGTTTAAAATGTGAAAAAATATTAAAAATTATGAAAGACTCTAAGAAAAAAATATCAGTTGATATCATCAGCACATTAGTTTTAAAAGAATTCATAAATTCTAATGTCTTTTCGAATATTATGCAGCACAGTTTGGACCAGTTTGTATTGGATAATCATAGAATATTATTAATCAAGTGCATAGTTGAAAAATATGTTAGTATCCGACTAACATATCTCACTAAAACTAAAGTTAATAAAGCTACTAGCATAAGACATCAAAACAACAAAATAGTGTTGTTTAAAGGTCAATAAATATTTTTTTAAATAATAATTTTTTTTTGTAGTGTCTTATTAAGAATAGGACACAGAAAAACTGAAGAGTTACCTATAATTTTACCAAATTTGGCAAAAGTTTTTGGTGTCATAAGATACGTTACACTTATTTGACCTATAATTATATATTTTTTGATGTTTTTTAAGTAAATCATATAGGTACCTTTGTTGGGAACTTATAAGAAACTTCAAAATTAAAATGAAGAATATTCGCATTCTAAACATAGTCTTATTTTTAATCAGACTCTTCAGTTGTTCTGTATCCCTTTCTCAATGAGACACCTTGTATATAAACTTCCCACTTGAACAATTTTATATTTTTCAAGTATGTACAATACAGGTGTATAAGAAATTAAAGCAAAGAGATAACTTATAACAAAGGTTTAAATTTAGTAATGTCAAGTCATCCTTGCACCCTAAAAAAGTACCAATGAAGAAATTATTCCTCCAATGCAACCAAACAGTTATTTTTAGGATAAGATTTTGTGTCAAATATTATCCACAGCCACAGGGTTTCTTTTTAAATGGCATGACATTCAAAATTTTAGTCAAAACAATTTTCATCATGCACTTTTCTTGGAAATTTACAATGCTTTATTAGGATTAAAAACACCAGTTTCTAGAAACTTTTTCACTATTACACTAACATTACTGATCAGAAAAAGTGGTTAAAATTTTCTTTTTGTAATCACAAATCGCAACTGAATGCCTATTTTTAAAATAAATTATCTCTATAATTTGTATAGTTGTATGCTGTGCATCTGTGAGATTGTTGTTTATTATACATAGGTACCAATTATAGAAATCTTTAGTAAGTACTTGCTTGCAATTTTAGTAATATGTACCTACCCTATATAATAATTATTTCAAACATAAATAAAACCAACAACTATTATCTGAGTCTTTTTAGTTCCGATTGGTTTTGACAGAGTAGTTTTGATCATGGTTTTCTTCCATCTACTTTTAGCCATAAAGTGATACCTAGCTGAATTTTTGGTCTTTTTAAACTTTTGACTGTAGCGGGTCATATTTTTAATGTATCTCATCTGCAGCAGAAAGACCTACATGTTTTACATTTAAAAGTAATTAATTGTCTTTTCTACAAACTCGGCTGTATTTTTACTGAAATATATTTATTCACAATTCACGTAGTGGTTTGGTTTTTGGTTTGGTAATTTGCTGTCATAATTCTCCTCATTGTCAGATTTTGACATTGGCAGCTTTGATCAAAACAAGAGAGTCCTTGAACGAAAAATCGTATTTCGGGTTTTAGTTTTAAAACACAAAGAAATTAACAAATCTGATGCACAGTGTTATTCGAACGTTGATTTTCGATCACACAGGTCATATATCGGACGGTTTCTGCGAAGACAGAACAATATAATAATATTAATCTATTTTATGGTCTTGGCATTGGATTGGTCGGAAAGCGGTTAATAAATAATAGTAAATAGTGTAGAAGTCATAATTGCGCAAGGTCATCAAATTAATTTCGAATCGATTATGTTGAAACAAATCTTAGGTAAGTAAGTCATTTAAAAGTTGTAATTCTGCATACGGACTTTAATTATATTTGAATACGACCCTACTTAGTCAACCATTTAAGCCACGCCCAGTGGGGTCATTTTTAATAAAACGTATCATATGCAAAACAATTGCCTCATGGCATCTCCATTAGTATTATACCTCCATGATTCTATGTGCCTGATAAAAATGACATTTCCTATCTCCTTTATTGATGTCTGTGTATAAAACTGTGAAGATATAATAAAGTTCTTTTAAAACTAAATGAAGAATATCATTTAAAACATTTAAAATATTAAAACAAAGTGTCAAGTAAAAAACACGGTACAAACAATTTGTTTGGAGAATTCGAAGTAAAGAAAAAATATATATATAACCTTAAAAATACCACTAGGTGGATAAAAATAGAAAAATGGAACTCCTTTATTTGAAAAAAATAATCCTGCTGACAACTGGGGATTATGGAAACAAAAATTTAAAATTTATCCAACTTCAAGTGGTAAACAGTCTGTCACTAAAGAAGTTAAAATTGCTAATTTGCTAAGTTGTATTGATGATGAAGGTATAGAATATAATACATTCACGGAAGATGAGAAGTCGACAATAGAAAAATTAACAAAAGCGTTTGACCATCATTTTCTGCCCAAAAAAGTTGTTCCCGTGGAATCTTTCAAGTTTCACACACTAATACAAGGTGATTATCAGAATATTGATCAATATCTCACTGAATTAAAAAAACAGGCGAAATTATGTGAATTTGCTTGTTCGAAAGATACTTGCAAAAAACCATTCGAAGAAAGTATGATACGAGACAGATTGATTATTGGCATCAATTGTAAGGAAAGCCAGCTAAGACTACTTCGAGAGCCAGATTTGACAATCAAGAAAATAGTGGACTATTGCAAAAGTGTTGAACTAAGTAAACAACATGTAAAAGTGTTAAATCACGAAGAAGAAGTAAACTTTCTTAAAAACTCTAAGAAATATAAGTGTAGAAGATGTTTATATGAACACCATCCAGACAAATGTCTAGCTAAAAATAAAGAATGTAATATTTGTAGAAGGATTGGTCATTTTTCAAAGGCATGCTATTTTAAAGACACAGGTGAAGTACAAAAACCCAAAATTGAAACTGTACGAGGCGAGAATAGCAGACAAGAGCAAAGAGAAGCAGGTTATCAGAACAAGGGAAAGAATATAAGATATATAGGCCAAAGAGAAGACAATATAGAAGAGGAAGAAGAAACAAGTGAAGAAGAAATCAGTCTTTTTGTAAATGAATGTAATAGAGGTAACATTTCATATTGGCATGAAAATATACTAGTTGAAGGAGTTAAGATAACATTTAAACTCGATTCAGGTTCTGATATTAGTATTATCCCTAAAAAGCTGTATAGTAATATTAGAGATATCTCTAATTTAAAAAAGTCAAATGTAACCCTAATATATGGAAACTTTAAATTCAAACCAGTAGGAGAAGTAATTTTAAAATATAATTTTAAAAATCTTTCAGTACCTGTAAAATTTGTTGTTGTAGATTTTAATTCTGAACCGTTGCTGGGTCTAGATGACTGTTTAAAATTGTCCTTAATAAAACGTGTAAACTGTTTGCAATTTCCAAAAACGAAAAATAAAGTCTACTTGCAAAATAAAGATGTTTTTGATGGTTTAGGTAACATTCCAGGTTTATGTAATATAGAACTACAGGAAAATGCAAAATCAGTGGTTCAGTGTCCATTAAAAATTCCTCTTTCATTAAACGATACCTTAAAGAAAACTCTAGATTCATTAGCAGAAAAAAAACATTATTGAAAAGGTCAATTATCCTACTGACTAGGTTAATAGTCTTATGATTGCAGAAAAACCAAATAAGTCCTTACAACTTTGCATAGGCCCAAAACCGCTAAATAAATACATTAAAAGAGAACACTTTCAGATTCATACTAGTACAGACATAATAGGTAAGCTATCAGGCAAAAGTATATTTACTGTAATAGACATAAAGGATGGATTTTGGCAGCTATCCTTAAATAAAAAAAGCTCTGACCTTTGCGTCTTTAATACACCATTTGGACGATACAAATTTAATAGATTACCATTTGGAATATCAAGTGCTCCCGAGTTATTCCAAGAGAAAAATTATGAAATATTTGGTGAAACTGAGGGTGTCAGAACATGATAAAGCGCTAGGAAATGTTTTTGAAACAGCTAGAGAAAATAAAGTTAAATTTAATTATAACAAATTTCAATATAAGCTTCCTCAAGTTAAATTTATGAGATATTTAATTTCAATCAATGGAGTTAAACCTGATAAAGACAATATAGAAGCAATAAATGCTATAGAAACACCTATAAACAAATCTGAAGTTTTGAGAATTCTAGGTTTTGCTAAATTTTTTTCAAAATTTTTACCAAATCTTTCAGCTTTGACAGCTAATTTAAGAAACTTAACGAGAAAAGAAGTAACATTTGAATGGACAGAGGATCGTAATAATGAGTTAACTAACTTAAAACAAATTCACCTACTTTAAAAATATTTAATTCTAAGTTAGAATTGACAATACAGTGTGATGCCTCAAGTGAAGATTTAGGCTGTGTTTTATTACAGGCAGGACACCCAGTGTCATTTGCATATAGAACATTAACAAAATCTGAAAAACGTTATGCTCAAATTGAGAAGGAATTATTAGCCATTTGTTTTGCATTCAAAAAATTTCGCTACTTTGTCTATGGACGGTTCAAAGTGATCATAAGCCTTTAATTCCTATTTTTGCTAGAGGTTTGGACAAAATTAGTAATAGATTGCAAAGAATGATGTTAAAATTATTAAAATACGAAATTAATATTGTTAACTTACCTGGAAAAGATATGCTAGTTGCTGATATTTTATCACGTTCATACATAAAAACAAAAGTTAATAATGACCCCGAAATATACATACCCTTTATAACAATATTCTAATGTCTGATGAAAAGAAAAAAGCTATAAATAATGATGATGTTTTATCACAGGTTAAACATTTTTGTCTGACATCATGGCCTAAAAACAAAATCAAGGGTGATTTGAAACATAATTTTAAATTAAGTGAAAACATTTATTTATCTAATGATCTTTTATTCTTAGATACAAAAATTATAGTTCCAATGTTTTTAAGACTTCAAATGCTTTCCCTAATCCATGAGCCACATTTCGGTATTCAAAAATCCAAGTCCAGAGCCCGACAAGTTTTTTACTGGCCCAACATATCAAAAGACATTAAAGACTTTGTTTCAAAATGTGAAACTTGCCAAATACACCAAAAATCAAATCAAAAAGAAACCTTAAATTGTCATGTCATACCAAATAGACCTTGGCAATACATTTTTTCTGATTTTTTCGAGTATAATGGTAAAAACTATTTATTTTTAGTAGATTCATATTCAAATTGGGTAGAGGTATCCCCAACCAGAACAAAAACGGCTTGTGAAGTAATAAACTTCTGCAAAGAAAAATTCTACCAATTTGGTGTACCTGACAAATTATTCTCAGACAATGTTCCTTATAATTCTAGGGCCTTTTTAAACTTTGCAAAAGAATGGAATTTTGAAGTTACATTCAGTAGTCCTCCTCATCATCATCAGTCTAATGGTATGGCTAAGCGTTACGTTGGTATTGTAAAGCAGATGCTTGAAAAAGCAAATAGTGAGCAAGATCTCCCTTTACTTCTAATGGAATATCGAATCACGCCTTTACCCAGCATGACATATTCACTCTCACAATTACTCTTACATAGAATATCAAAAACAAAAATCCCAACATCAAGTGAATCATTAAAACCAGTCATTTTAGACCCTTTAATTATTCAGAATAAGTTAGAAATGAAAAACGTTTTTATGATAAAAATGCTGAAGATATGAAAAAATTGGAAACAGGGAAAAATATTCTAATACAAAAAGGAAAACGGTGGAAAAGAGGAAAGGTAGAGGGAATAGTAAATGATAAGTCGTATATAATTAAGATCAATCCAGTCCCTTCTGACGTCACACCGCACGGATCTCACGACCTCCCCTTAAAGTATTTGGAACCTTGTTCGCTACATAAATTTGGTAATGTTGTGTGTCGTGCGCTGAAGAATAATCATATTGGGTAGGATCCGATTACAATTACATTAACACAGGTATGTCATCAATTGGCGAAGTAATTCGTTGGCTATCGCCGCCTACTGGGGTTTAGTGGCTTGTTAATATTATAGGAATGAAATAATACAACTCAAATATTTTTTTTTATTGATAGTTATAGATGATATACAGGGTGTCCCGAAATTAGACGGTCATATTTTAACAACGTAATCTACATCCTAAAATAGTAGTAAAAGTTCATATAAACATAGGTCCGAAAACTTTTTTTTTCCGAGATACAGGGTGTTAAAGGTGAAGTCCTGATACAACACCTTTGTAAATAATTTCTAAACGTTTAAAGATAATTAGGTAAAATTTGTTACAAATGCTTACCTTTTTACGCTTCATGTATTGGACTAAACCTCGGTTTTTGATCATCTTCTTAGGTGAGTAAATTATGGGGAGCTTAGGGTAAAATTGCCGTGTGTCTGTGTGTCTGTATCCACCATAACTTATGAATCGATACACAGAAAAATACTAAATTTGAAACTTAAGCTTTATTTCAGCGTTCAATGAAAAGATTAGTTTTTGAGCAGAGTCGGAACATCTGGGGGGGTACTTTATAGGTAGTCATTTTTATATTTTATGGAATATGTCTGTTATTTGCGTTTGGAGAAAAAAATTATTTAAATAAAACTTACTTCTAATATTATTATCTATAATTTTTATTCCATACAAAAATGGTCCGTATTCGAAAAATTTGACAAAATGTAAAAAAAATTATTTTTTATAAAAATTGTTCAAATAATAGTTTGAAATATAATTTTCTATAATTTTTATTCTATACATAATTTCTCTATTCGAGATATTTGAGAAAATGTGTAAATTTTGAATTTTGAAGAAAACTCAAAAACGGATAAAGAAAAAACATTAAATTTTAAACTTAAGTTTTATTTCGGACTGACGTAAAATAATTAGATTTTGGACAAAGTCGGAACATCTGGGGGGTACTTTATGGGAGGCCGTTTTTATATTTTATGGAATATATGCTATTTATGTTTGGAGAAGAAAATTATTTAAATACAAGTTACTCCTAATATTATCTATAATTTTTGCTTTATGTCAAAATTTCCTGAAATGGTCCGTATTCGAGAAATTTGACAAAATGAATTGTTGAACTAAAAGTTGTTTGCGATATGGATCTCTATAATTTTTGTTTATACATGATTTTTCTAAAATGGACCGTAATGAAAAAATTGTAGGAAAATTGCTAAATTTAATTTTTTCAGTATTTTCGTTTTCAATGAATAACTATAGAAAAATGTTTCGAGGTAGATGTATGTGGAAAATGTATATATTTAGTTTATCCTCTAAACATTTATAGAGGTACTGCAATAGGTTGTACAAAATAACCAGAAAAAGCCTATAATAACTAGATAGGAAAGTCATGTGTTGGACACATCAGATTTTTTGACTATAAAATTTGAAAAACCAATATTTTCTGTATAATAAAGCTACATTTGTTGCATCTCGCTAGGACGCGCCATTTCAAGAGAAAAGCATGTTACCTTATTCGAAAGTGTAAACAATAATTAGTAGGTCTGTAGAATTAGAAATTTTATTTTTTTTTATCTTTGAAAAACCGGTAACTAAAGAAATATTAGAAAATATTTACAATAATGTTCCATCTGGACTTCACTTGTATCTCGAAAACGAAACGTTTTCGGACCTATGTTTATATAAACTTTTACTCATATTTTTAACCGACTTCAAAAAAGGAGGAGGTTCTCAATTCGTCGCAATATTTTTTTTATTTTTTTTTTTTGTATGTTCAGCGATAATTCTTTAACACGGTGTCCGATTTCAATGATTCTATTTTTGTTAGAAAGGGGGTACTTCAGGGGTGGTTCCATATAAATTTGGTCAAAATCTAATAATTGGGCCCATGAGAAAATCCTCAAACTCTTCATTTTTTATGTATGTTTAGCGATAATGCTTGTCCGAATTATATGATTCTTTTTTGGTAGTAAGGGGGTACCTCAGGGGCCATCCTATATAAATTTGGTTAAGATGTGGTGACAGCATCTGCACGTTTTTGAATTCGGTTTTTTTAAATTTTTAATTTCTAATACTTGTAGGATGTAGATTACGCTATTAAAATATGACCGTCTAATTTCGGGACACCCTGTATATTGGAAATTCGAAATAATAGTTATGACGTAGCGGTGTTCTTCTAATTGTAATCGGACCCTAGGTATATGGATACGGAAAGTGATGAATTGGAGATAGGTAAATTGTATTTATTGTATTAAAGGAACAACAAATATAAGTACAATTAAATAAGTATATTAATATAACAATTTTTTAAAGTCTGTATAAAAAAAATTTTTTTCACATAGATTATTAAATTAAAAACATAACTATTAAAACACGAAATGTTAATTTTTTCTCTTTTACAACACAAAATATACAATACTGTTGAATCAAAATTTTCTCTTGGCAGCAGGTGGTTTTTGTGACGCGACAATTATGATGCTTTGCATCTCATGAACTAAAGCTAATTCTCTTTCAATTTTAAGGTGATCATACCCCTTAAAATTTTCGGACAAGAATATCTCAAAATATTTAAATTTTGGCAAAATAAATTAGGCAATAATATCTATAATATGCATATGTGTGTGTGCAGTGGTTGACTGGCATCGGGATTAACCCATTTGCCACAGACATTATTATTTTTATTACAATTGTTACCACTGATTGTTAATTGTTATTGGTTTATATGTTAATTTTAGATTCTTTAGTAAATGTCATCAATGTATCAAATACTTTTTTATTGTTTGAGATCAATAGTAACGTAATATTGGTTGGAAAAGAAATCCCTATATCTAATAACCTCGTTAAAAAAATTTTTCTATATTTGTTGTGGTTGTTATATGCAAATATCAAATGATTAAGATCTCCTACTGAATTATTATCACAAGAACAGAAGGGTGTCCTTAGGACACCGATCTTAAATAGGTGGGACGGAAACCCACCATGATTCAACCTGATCCTAGTAATGTAAATACTGTCTGGATACTTGAAAATTCAGAAATGTGAGAAACAGTATTAGATGTATTAGGCTGAATTTGTGTGTAATGATTGTTTGAATTATTGTTATGTTTGAAATCAATCCAGATCTTTTCTCAATTGATTCTTATTTCTTTTTTAAAGCAATTGATAATATCGGGAACCGTGTAAAGTTTCTCGCAATACTCTAAGTTTGTGGAGTCTTTTGCAGCGAGATCTGCCATTTCATTACCAACTATTCCCACATGAGCTTTAACCCAACAAAAAACTATATTTGTATCACTATTTTTAAGGTTGATGAGTTTTTCTCTTACTAGTTTTACTAAGTGGTTGGAATTTATGTTTGTAGGATCTTTTTTGATAGACTGTAATACCGACAATGAGTCTGTTAGAATTACGGAATTACCAGCGTTATTATATTCTACCCATTTCAGCGCATGTAAAATTGCGTTTGCTTCTGCCGTAAAAACAGAACATATATCCGATATTTTAAATTTAGATGTTTGATTAAGATGGAAACATAGAACCCACAACCAGTTCTATTTTGGGACTTAGAACCATCGCAAAAGATGGTATTGTATCTTTCAAAACTAGTAAGTATATTTTTTAAAATTAAATTATTTATTAGTGGAATATATGAAAATTTTTTAGTAATCACTTTTGGTTTAAAATTTTTTTTATAATATTCAGAATTTGTATTAACTAAAGGGCTGTATTTTTTAATATTTGTTACTAGGTGGTTAGTAGAAACAAATGCTTCGGCCAAAGGAGGGCTGTTTTTAAATGTCCAATACTTGTTTATGAGGTTATCGATAGATAGTTTATATATGGAATCTATTATGTATTCACAGGATGAAACCCTTAACATTATTATTTTCTTTTGGGCCAAAAATTGTCTGCGGATTGAAAGGGGAGGTTCCTGAGCCTCTACTAATACTGCCGGCGAGGGCGACGATTTAAACGCACCTAAACAAATTTGTATTGCTTTTAATTGAATTCTGTCTATAATTAATAAATTAGAGTTGGATGCGGATCCGTAAATAATACATCCATAGTCAATTATAGATCGTATATAGGATCTGTAAAACAAAAGTGAGGTTGTGGGGTCGGCGCCCCAATTCGTCTTAGCCACACATTTTAAAACATTTATACCTTTCTCACATTTACTTTTAATATGTTCTATATGTATTTTCCAAGTTAGTTTTTTATCAAGAAAGACACCCAAAAACTTGTAATTATCTGTAACGGGAATGTAATTCTTACATAATTTGATTGTATCCCCCATAACCAGCCGATGACGTGTAAAAACCATCACCGCCGATTTCTTCGGGGATAAATCCAATAAATCCAATATGCATATATTTTAATGTTTTAATTCCTTCCAGTTTCCCAAAAAAACTAACAGGGCTTTAATTTTGAAATATCATAATGAAAATAAATGCATTCCTCGACAGCACTATTCTTAATATAATCCCCAAATTTAAGCTCCTAATGTTTTGTTAATGATTTCTTAAAATTCGCCAAAATTAGTAGCTAAAACGCTTCTGGTGTAAACTGGTGTAAATTGTTGCAAGAAACGAATAATAACAGAGTGTACGATACGATACTTACAAGCGCGTTACACCCGAAGGCAGCACATAACGAGGCATTTTAGCCACTAATTTTGGCTAATTTTAAAAAATCATTACCAAAACATTAAGAGTTTAAATTTCGGGATTATATTAAGAATAGTGCTGTTGAAGAATGCATTTATTTTCATTATCATATTTGATTTTTTTTTTCCCGGAAACTGAAAGGAATTAAAACTTTAAAATATAGGTATATCTAGATAATATTACCTAATTTATTTTGCCAAAATTTTAATTTTTAAACAAAATTACTTTTTGAAATATCCTTGTCCGAAAATTATAAAGGCTGCTGCATTCACCTTAATATACCAACATACAGGGTGTTTCAAAATTCATGCGACAAATTTTAGGAAGTGATTGCTCGTATGAAATTAAGATGGGTGTTTTCTATAATAAAATTTTCTCAGCCCACACCTTTCCGAGATATCACCCTTAAGAGGTGGTGACTAAAATTGAGTTTCTAATTTTTTTTTTAAATTTCAGTAAAGCTAGAAACTTGAAATTCTGTAATTTTCGTGCACTCGCAAAGGACTAACCACGGTTATTTTTTCAATATTCCTGTTACATTATAGGGGGTATAATTAGTAACCCTTACTTTATTTCATATCAAACCTTTTTTTCGATATGAATTATTATGAAATAATTTTGTAACTTGAAATACTTGTTTTATTTAAAAATTTTTTACCAAAACCAATACCTTCATAGGAAAAAAAACTGATTTCCACTCAATTTATTAAAAAAAATGATAAATTAGGGTGTTAATTTTTTTTCTCTGAAGCTATTGGTTTTGGGAAAAAAATTCAAGAATAAAAAAAAATTAAATAAAACAAGGATTTCATAAAAGTTCATGCCGAAAAAAAGTTTTGATATGAAAAAAGTAAGTGTTGGTAATTTCACCCCCCTATAATGTAACAGAAATATTGAAAAAATACCCGTGGTTAGTCCTTTGCGATTACAGAATTTCAAGTTTCTAGCTTTACTGAAATTTAAAAAAAAAATAAAAACTCAATTTTAGTCACCACCTTTTAAGGGTGATATCTCGAAAAGGGGTGGGCTGAGGAAATTTTGTTATAGGAATGACGTATCTTAATTTCATACGAGCAATCAGCTCCTGAATTTTGTCGTATGTATTTAGAAACACTCTGTATATTACACATTTTTTTAAGCGGGCAAAATTCTTGACAATTTCTTTTCCCTAATTGGCACATGTCGTATTTCTCTAGGATTTACTAACTCTGGCAGCAAACAAATAAAATAGAAATTTGTCAGCTGTGCATTTTTGCCTTCCAGAATTTTTCATTTCATAAATTAACTAAAAACTAAATTAAACAAAAACCTAACAACGCCTCAACAACAAACTAAGACGATCACAATAATTTCGCACCTCTTCAAAAACAACTACCTATTTTTCGACACAGGAATTAACAAATTTAACTAAACAGCAGCTACCCTTTTAACCACGGGCTTCATAGACTAGCAGCTTTGCCATATTCACTGGTATCATTGTTTTAATAGAATTAGTATCGGAATGAAAACTATGTTAATCTTCAGTCCTGTTTAAAATTGGTAATCTTTTTGAAAAAAAGTTATTTAGGAAATAGTTAAGATATTTGTTATATAATTACGCTAAAGAGCCAAAAAATTAAATTTGTTAAAAATTTGAAATTTTTGTTGTTTTTCTTTAAAAATATAAGTTTTTTGCGGTTTAACGTCATTCTTGGTTCATTTTTACAACGATTGGCCTGAACCATTTTTTTACAATTTTTTTTAACTGCCTCAAATGTAAAATTGATTTTTTGAAAAAAATAGAAAGTATTTAAACAAAACAACCATACCCTATGTTAATAATTTATTAATATATGATCTTAATCTAAATATAAGTGAAGAAAGTGATGACTTAAATAACATTCTATTGGACATTCCTGCTGTAAATCCTATTGATCATAATCAAAATGTTTATGACAATGCATTGAATTCTGACCCTGATAATGAACTACAACAGGTTGAATAAATATTAAATCAAGCTGAAGCATCTAAAAGGCTACGTAAACCACCAGGTTATTTAAAAGATTATAAAACAAACTTAGACTCAGTTGATTCAGATGATTCTGATGATTCTTATGAACACTTTTGGAATAAGACTCAAAACATTGGCTTAGAACCTGAAAGAAAGAGAATTATAATTTTTAATGTCGGCGACAGAGAAACCTCCAATCGTCGATTATACGCCTACATTTTTGACAATATTTTACAACTATTGAACTCTCGATTTCAAAACTTTAACGAATTAAAATTTGTTGAATTGTGCAATTTAAATATTAGTAAAGAAAGCTAATTGAAAAAGAACAGAAGAGGAAGGAAGTTCTTCAGCCAGAAAGACAATCTAGGGTTGCCAACAAATTACTATATTTTAGGACCAAATGACCTTGGCCTTGAACTTAAATTTAAATAAATGAAAGTAAATGTAGATTTTAGCAAACAAGAAGTAATTTGGAATTTGAACAATTGCAATTAGATTCATAAAAGAGAAGAAGGAAGGTCAAGGTCGACACTTGATGTCAAACTGTTTGTTTACATTGAGGTACAGGTTATAGAAAATTAATATACATAATTTAAACAATCTTGTGTTTTCTTTTATCGACAGGTAAGCTTATTATTAAATTATTTAAATTTTATATAAATATTGCAACGATAAAATGCGAACTGTAACAAGTGTCTAATACCATCCAAAGACTACTTTAAAATGGCACTTAACAAGTCACATCCCACATATCTACATGATCTGGCTAATGAATCCTATAAGTAAATATCAAAACATTAAAATACTATCTAAAATTAAACAATAATTTGAAAATACAGATGAAGCCGATTTACCTATCAATATGAACTTTTTAGTAAAAATAAAGCTTTATAAGAAGATAAAGATACTGAAACAAATATGAATATATTGGGGAGTTAAGAGGGGTTAAAATATAAAAAAAATCCTAACTGAAAAACTTGAAATTTTTAGCAAACATCAATCTTAAAAGAGAAGCCCTTTCATTATAAAAAAATCTGATTAAATATGGGGGATTTAAGGGGGGTTAAAATAAAAAAAATTAAAAGCGATATAAACATGAAATTTTTAGTAAAAATCAAGGTCTATAAGGAGATGAGGCCCATTGATTTTAAAAACAATCTGCTTAAAAATGGGGTTTAAGGGGGTCTGTTAAACTGCGAAGAGTATCATTTAAAACGCCAGACATTATATATCTTTATTATAGTTTGTGTCTGTGTAATATGTATGTATTGTGATGGGACTGATCTTATAAAATAAACATTTAAAACATTTTAGTTCTTATTTTATTTGGCAATAAAAGGTATTTAAAAAATATATTTTTTATTTGACATCTCTGACAAATTGTGAAAATAATTAAACTTACAATAAAAACTAAAAAATGGTAGGTAAAGTTTCATATAAAATTTTTTACACAAAAATCAATGTCAAGCTTTCTACATAACCTGATATATATTTAAAAATAATCTCAAATTATAAAGAAAAATCAGTTTACAAACTAATAATGTTTATAGATGGTTTTTAATGTATTAAAAACACAAAAAATATCAGAATAACTAAAATATTCATTTATTAATAGTTGTAGTATCTGAAAACAGTATGATGTTGATAATAATAACTACACAAACTCAAATAATAAAAAAAAACAGCGATATTGACTCTTGTATAAAGTTTTGATCCGAACTTACATATAATAAAATTATTGGAAAAAGTGAACACCCATTTTTAATTACCACAAGCCGCCACTGGTTCTGTACTAGTTTGAAAAAAATATTATTTTAATGAAAATTTTCAAAAATGTCATGTTTTGACACATTTCGCAATTTCGGATTAAAGGACGAACAAAAAATTCGAATCCGGCAGGTTGATTTCATGTTTATTAGGTGGATGTTCGCGAATTGTATAGAGGTGGTCAAATTTAGCACCTCAGATTCCCTACTATATAGATAATGGTTATGTGTTTCTGTGAAGTCACTTTTCTATAATTTGATGAATTTTTTATATTTTATTAATACTATTATAAAATGTATATATCAAATCTTAGAAAAGTGACTCTGAAACACATACTGAACAATATGTATTCTTTCAATAAAAATAAAAAATAAGCCTTACAAGTTTGGGCTATTTTTCGTATTAGAGACAATTGCCAAAGTAAATAATTCTATAAATATTATTAGGCTCTTTGTTTAAATAAATATTTTGACAAAGCAATTTAATAATTTTTTTTAACAAATAATAAAAAAATAATTATTTGAAATTGATACGCCGCGTGACGCGTATGTTGACTGTCTTTTCGTCGGAATTATCATTCAGAGACAAAAGTGCATATGAATTACCTTCTCCAATATTTTGATCGAGTATTCGCGTATAAACTAGTAGAATGAGATACACGAAAGTATTGAAGTATTCCAGTAAACGTTAACTTTTAAACAATAGTAAAAGATTTATTCCAAATAGGATAGTACTCACCATTCCATTATAAAAATTGAAACTCCAAATTATCAGACCCTAAAACAATTAAAAGATATTTTCAAAAAAATACTTACACAAACAGTTCAAAACAAACGCGAAAGGGGCGTAAAATGTCACAAATCAGTTACCAGTACTGCCTACACACGCGAATGTACAATATACTTTTAACAAAGGTTTTATAACATAAAAAAAATCTGATGTGTTTAACACATGACTTTCCTATCTAGTTATTATAGGCTTTTTCCAGTTATTTTGTACAACCTATTGCAGCAACTCTATAAATGTTTAGAGGATAAACTAAATATATACATTTTCCACATACATCTAACTCGAAACATTTTTCTATAGATATTCATTGAAAACGAAAATATTGAAAAATTTAAATTTAGCATTTTTCCTCCAATTTTTCCATTGCGGTCCATTTTAGAAAAATCATGTAAAAACAAAAATTATAGAGATCGATATTGCAAACAACTTTTAGTTTAACAATTTTCTTAAAGATCAGAATTTTACACATTTTGTCAAATTTCTTGAATACGGACCATTTCAGGAGAATTCGACATAAAACAAAAATTATAGATGATAATAATATTAGAAGTAACTTTTATTTGAACAATTTTCTTCTCCAAACATAAATAACAGATATATTTCAAAAAATATGAAACGGCCTCCCATAAAGTACCCCCTAGATGTTCCGACTTTGTCTAAAATCTTATCATTTTACGTCAGGCCGAAATTAAACTTAAGTTTAAAATTTAATGTTTTTTTGTTTATCCGTTTTTGAGTTTTCTTCAAAATTCGAAATTTACACATTTTCCCAAATATCTCGAATAAGGTCTATTTTAGAGAAATTATGTATAAAATAAAAATTATAGAGCATTATATTACAAACAACTTTTATTTAAACAATTTTTATAAAAAATTATTTTTTTTACATTTTATCAAATTTCTCGAATTTAAGGAAAATTTTGTATAAAACAAAAATTATAGATAATAATATTAAAAGTAACTTTTATTTGAAGAATTTTCTTCTCTAAACGTAAATAACAGATATATTCCATATAATATAAAAATGACCACCTATAAAGTACCCCCCAGATGTTCCGACTTTGCCCAAAATCTAATCAGTTCATTGGACGCTGGAATAAAGCTTAAGTTTAAAATTTGGTGTTTTTCTGTGTATCGGTTCATGAGTTATGGTGGATACAGGCGCGCGCACACGCACACACACACACACACACACACACACACACACACACACACACACACACACACACACACACACACACACACACACATCATCGCGAAAATAGTCAAAACGGATTCAGGGGACCTCAAAACGTAAAAATCCGTCGAAAACTCGAGGTCGAAAAAATCATGATTTCTATACTTTTCTTATATCTGTATACAGATAGGAAAGTATTAGTGTAAGATATTAAAACTTATAATCCTATAAATTCATCAAATAACGTTATCTTTGTTTCAAAATTGAGAAATAAGATCGTAAATAATTGCACGAAATGTGAGAAAATGTCGGCAAAATACCTACTGTAATCGACACAAATCCCCAAGAATGTTGACTATTTGGAATGAAACTTTCAAGGGTGCCTTTGTTTATATCAGTGGTCGTTAACCTCTCAATGTGTTGAGCTACTTTGTTAATTTTGGAATAAACAGCGAGCTACCCACACGGAAGCCACGTAACGCAACGTAAATGAAATAATCCAGTTAATTTATCATTATATTTTACTATTTAACTGGTAATACATAATACATAGGTACTAATAATAAACTAATAACAAAATAACTAATATTACCAGTACGTACTTGTTCATAGCTACATTCCTACCTACCAAACGAAGGTGTTTGAAAAATAAACACAAACTTTTATCCAGCCACAACGGCATGTCACGTAAGATTTAAAACTAGTTAATAATAACAACAACAAAAAAGTAACGCACTATCATGAACATAAACATTGAAAAATAAAAAAGCACGTTCAATGAGAAGCCTGACACGCAGACTCATCGATAATTTTTTTAATGTTTGCAGTATAATTTGATACAGCCATTCGAATACAATTATCCAAATGCTCATCTGTAAGTCGATTGCAATATTTGTTCTTAATAAACTTCATATTGGAAAAAGAAGATTCACACAAATAGGTTGAACTCTCAGAGTAAGTAAGTAGTAAAGAGAGGACAGTAAACAATGTTTGTGTCGCCATGATAATATGGTCGAGAATTCTAATTAGAGAGAAATAGATTAATATCTCTATCTCTTTGTATTTGTCAGTTTTACAAAGCTTTTCTCAGACAATTATTCCAGTGTTTAATTTAAATTTGTTCGTGTTGTGGTGTTAAAAGTAATTGTTATTAATATTATATTCATAACAAAAAAGTCATATTTTGCTTTCACTTCATTAAAAATGCACCTACATACCTTTTAAAACATTAACCCAGCGAAATTGTTTTACGGTACGCTACTGCTGAGAATTCTAAAACGAGTGAGAAAGCCTTCATTAGAAAGAGAGATACTGATTATATGATAGCGAGATTAATATTGTATAACTTTATGCAGTGGTGGCCTATCTGCTATTATATTATCTAAGGTTGAACTTAACAATGCTTTCACTTTCAAGGCAAAACGGCATAGAACTGAATATTTGTCTTTACTTACAATAGGCCAGATACATTTGGTACTTGAGACTAACGATTTTAAGGCTAAATCATTGTGAAACTCAATTACTTCCATTTCTGTTGCAGCGATGTCTTCGCCAAAGTTCTGCATAACACAAGTTGCAAACTGTTGGATATCAATTTCCATAAATGGTGAAACAACAAACTGCGCTGCTAAAGCCATTTCGTTAAAATCCTTAAAACGATTTTTGAAGTTATTCTTCAGGGTAGAAACTATTTCTACATGATATTTGCTGTCATAGGGTTCAAATGGATTTTGAGATATTTTTTCTGAAAGAATAGGAAAATGCTTGGCATCGCTGTTAATTAGGTTTTGTTCCCAAAACTCCAGCTTTTTGATAAATGCTTTTATATCAGAAATCATTTCCGCTAGTTCTTTGTCTCTCCCCTGAAGCTGCAAATTAAGTTCGTTTAATTTCTCTGTAATGTCGACGAGAAAACCAAAATCTCTAAGCCAGATTGAATTTTCTAGTTCCGGAGTCGGTTCATCGCGTTGTTTGAAAAATTGAACTATGCCAGATAGGACATCATTAAAACGTTTCAGCACCCGTCCTCTACTTAACTATCGGACTTCAGAGTGAAGGAGTAGGTCCCCGTATTGACAGTCAATTTCATCGGCCAAGGTTTTGAATAATCTTCTTTGTAACGCTTGAGCTCTAATCTTGTTCACAATTTTTACCACCAGTTTTATAACGTTGTTCAGTTTCAGGAAATTTCCACATAATGCTTGCTGATGGATAATGCAGTGGTAACAGAGAAATTGCGGAAAAGTTTCATCTTTACGACATAACGCCACCAGACCCTTATCACAACCCACCATAGCTGGAGCGCCATCGGTTGTCAAGCCTACCATTTTCGATATTGGAATTTTCTCGGAAGAAATAATATTTTTTAAATGAGAAAACAACTCCTGTCCTTTCAGTGAAATAAACTTCAAAAGATCTTCTTTAATCGTAAAATCACTAAAAACCATCCTGCCGAACACGGCCATAACCATTTATTTATTTTCCTCACACTAGCGACTTATACATACAGGACACTATTATCTAAAGAAATATTGGGAATAAAATTAGTATTTTTGCATGGTCAGCTTCGAAGCCGGATTCAAATTAGGAATTTTTGGGTTTATCTTTAAGAAGAAACAACTACAAGCTTCCTAGGAAGCGCTGTATAGGTAACGAGAAGAACAAGAACTAAAAACTACTAGAAAACGACTAGAAATACGTCAATCACTCCAGTTAATTCAAGTCAACCGAGGCTGAGAGAGTTTCCAGTCAGGAGTCGGCAACAGAAAAATCACAAGGTATTTGCATACAAGACTTTTTGTTGCAGGGGAATTTTTTCTTTGTTTTAACTTTTGATCAAGGGTTGTTGTAAAATTAATACTGGGAAACTAAATTTTTTTGTGAAATAATTTTTTCTGGACCAATTTATTGGAATTTTGATTGCACTGTTTATTTAAAATTGTTTTTGTATGTTAATTGTTTTTGAAATAATTTTTTAGTTTTAAACCGTTATTTTTTAAGAGAAAATTTTCTCTTAGTTAATCCCTCGCAAAGTTTTTTTGCAAAGAATCACTTAGTAATTTTTTCATAATTTCAATCCAATGTTCATTGCTCACGTCAAAATCAAGGGTAGCACCCAGTAGTAAAATACCATCCCAAAATTAGAACTTTCGTCATTGGTGTTGTTAATCAGGTTGGTATCTCGAATCAGTCAAAATTTGAAAAAATTCATTTTTACTTCTGTCAACTCGTGGACAGATTCACACATTGCTTTGTCTTGGGCGAGGGGACAATCTTCTCGATGGTCGATTTTCATCAGCAACCGTGTGTCCCAAATCCAAGAACTTACCAGGAATTTTTATTGCAGACATGTAAAGTCCGATAAAAATCCTGCAGATTTGTTGTCTCGAGGACATTTTCAAAAAGACACAATTTCTTGAAGAAAATCACACCGATTTTGTTCAACTTGATACCTTTAAATTAGTTACAGCTACCTCATAATCAAAAAAGACTGTTCTTCAAACTGTACTGTTCACCCCTGACCCCTGAGTCACCACATTTGATACGTTTAATTCTTTTTCCAAACTTGTCCGATCTTTCGCATATTTGTTCCGTTTTTTGCACAATGTACGCCACCCAAGTGAAAAAATGACAAGAACCCTTAACACTATGGAAATTGATAATTCAATAAAATTCATATTATCCAAAATTCAATCCAGTTATTTTAGTACAGAAATTACTGCTTTAAAAATCAAAAGTCTCTCTCAAACAAACAAATACTATCATTAAGCCCTTTCATAGACCATCACAATTTAATTCGAGTAGAAGCATGAGCACTCGGACTTGCCTTACGACCACAAGCACCCCATCCTATTACCCAGTAAATGCTAGCTCACATCTCTGATTCTCAAATCAAACCACATTCGTTTAGGTCACAGCTGCCCTTAAAATGTTCTTTTGAATGTGAGATTGCGTTACTGTCCTCTAGATGGATTGCGAGAAATAAAACGAATTATTTCCAAATGCATAACTTGTCACAAATTTCATTCTCAGAAACATTTTCAAATCATAGCAGATCTCCCCTCTTATCGTATCACTAAGGCTCGACGATTTTAAAGGGTACCGTAAAATGGGGTGAATAGAAACAGGTTCCATGTAATTGTGTAACGCTACTGCGATGTTTGATGAGATAATGTAGTTTAAATTAGTGTAAAACTTGGGTCTTAGTCTCTTGTAGATGAAGTGTACTATAAATTATTAAAAAAAAAATTAATTTGTATTTTATCTTTTTTTTCGTTGTTTCTATTCACCCTACAAATGGGATAAAAAAAAACACATACTTAATTGAGCGTTTGTATCTATTCATAGCATTGTGGGGTGTCTAGAGACTTCAAAAGAAAAATTCAGTTTGATTAAATCAGTTTTATTTAACACAAAAACCTTAAAACGAACTTAAAACAAAAAGTTCAATATATTCATCTACATAGTATATGTAAATATAAACAGATGAAGAAACCAAAAACATAAAAATTAAAAACATCAGTAAATAAAATTAGTATATTGTCAAATCACTGAGATTATCCGGAATAGAAAGCATATCTTTGAATCGACCAGAGGAAAAAACAGTGGGAGAAGACAACCCTCGAACCATTGTTTAAGGAGTAGAGATAGTTAGTCAGAGCCTGTATAAATTCTGTTTGACTACCTCTCGCACCCTCCAGGCATAAGGAGATGGTGCCCTACTGGTGGAGAGAAGCCGAAACTGTTAATTGATCTGTTTAAAAGTAGAAATTTATCTTTATACATTAACGGCTACCCAAAATATTCTAAGAGTTTGCTTTAGTTGCCATGTTGAAAAGGATACGGAGTAAGAGAATAAGTTTCTACGACTTGTTACGAGGGGTAGTGAAAATGTTAAATCAAAATAACAGTCTATTGATATTTTGCAATGTATTTTATTTACACGATTTTTAAGATAAAAACGCATAAATTACTCACTACAGTATCCATAAATAACAAAAATAATTTAATACCCTAATTATTATAGTAAGTACAAAGAGGCAATAACATCAAACGACAAAAAATAACAAAGCAATAACGGTTATCAGATAAATTTAGCGATACAACAGAGAACTGAATTTTGAGAACCATTTGTGTTTTTAAAAGGTTTATTATTAAGTGGGTTTACTCTTAAAGTTGAAACATTTAAAACCAGCACAAGCCAAAATGTTTTAATAAATAGAACGATTGCAATGAAACAATTTATATGAGCTTTTATTGTTAATGACGTATTTGTCAAAACATTTTATATGTTTTAGAAGTTAGTTTTGGTTATATTATAGTAAAATTAACTTATAGATCTTTAGACCCCTCTATCGTTTACTTGGAATTTGTAATTCATAATAATATTAAAGTTTCTGATAGCAGGAAATGGAATATCAGTTGTCAGTTTTAAGAGAATTTTTATTTGGGTGCGATATAAAAATAGTTATTTAAAAGATAAAATTAACTTATTTATTGATTCTGAAGTATAGACAGTTTTATATTCTTTTTGAGTTTTTTAGTGTTGCTTATGTTTTTCCAATTTCGTCATAAATTTTTACAGTATTTATAAATTTGTACTGTAATTAATAAATTTAGGATATAAAATATGTTTTTCACCATTTTGGTTACACTCGAACCATTCCGGCAAAAGAAACATTAACTTTTTTTTAATAATTTCACGTATATTGCTCAACACTTTCTGATGAGCAAATTGGTCAATATTAACTGAAACTAGATATAACAATATATTTGCAAATTTTTTCATTACTTTAGTGGGAGTTTTCAACCCATTTAATTGACCTAAATTATAGTTTTTATAAAAAATAAGAAGTTCATCGTTCTGGGTAATATCTTCAGAACCATCTAAGCTAATTTCACAAAATTGGCATTTAAATTTGTCTAAAACTTTTTTTACCAAGTACCCAGAAAAATAAACGGTAGAACAACTCTCCAAAGAAAATGAATTGTCGGAAAGAGAGGAAACTAATTTAGATTTTAAAGACGTTTCCACGTTTGTTTCCTCTTCATCATCATAGTACTCTTTATCTTCTTCCTCTTCTTCATCCTCTTCTACATTCATATTTTGCAAAATATCGTTTGACGTAGAACAACTCTCCAAAATATTTTCATCATTGTCTGGTTTTGAATCAGCATTTGCGGAAACTGGGGGCTGCATAAAATTATTAACAATATTTAGTTTAAAAGATGATTTGATGCTCCGCGCTGTTGGATTTCTATCGTAACCGCCTTTTTGTCTGTATACCTAAAACTGATTTTCTAGTGGGTCTTGAATAAGGCTACCAGTAAAAATATACCTGTATCTAGCTTGTTTTACTTCTGTCCAAAATTGCTTAACTGCATTTATTGTTATTAAAAATCCATCAAAACTGTTAGGTCGGGTTAATTTTCCCTTGGAATTTTGTTTGTACAGATTTGATATTAAATCATAACCTGAATTTAGAGCTGTGACAACCTCTTGATTCTTATCACAATATACTCTCTTGTAGGGATTTGATGCTCGGACACTTGTACTATTTAAGGCATCGAAAAAATTATTCATAGTCTCTACAAAGAACGCAGTATTTTCGACAGTACTAGAATTTAACTGCCCTGTTCTCGTAGATGTTTTATTAGCAGCTGCAACGCTGTGACTTAATAATTGTGTGGCTAATTTAACACTCATTTTTTGAAAAGCATTTGGGTGTAAGTGTCTTTCTGTAACTTTTAAAAGAGCTTTTCCAGTTTTACTGCGGTTATCAATTTCATACACCTTTTTCAATTCTGAAAAACTAATAAATTTTCCATTATATAAGAAATTATTATCAATAAAATTATTTCTTATACATTTAAAAAGATGAGGAACATCGTAAAAAGTAAATATTTTTTTCTCGTTAATAAAAAAATATGTACGATCTTTGTTTGCCCCGAACAATTTAATTACTTTTTGATTGATCGTTGAGAGATCACAGACAATACCAACTGGTTCTAAATTAATATTAATTAACATTGTTACAGCCTTAATAACAATAGATTTTAGAGAAATATAATTTGCTCCATTTTCAGACAAGAAATATCCAATAGATATTTTCCATTTGGAGAATACTCCTCTGATCATTAATACAACACTTTGAGTTGCAGCTACTGCTTTTCTTTGATTTCGTCCCAGATCTTTAAATCCTTCAATGATATCTAATAAGGAATTATATTCAATATTTTTTTATGGGCATCTCATCAAACATGAGTACGCATTTTTTCTGTGATGAAGACATAGATTCTGTTTTTAGTTGAAGATTTTTAAAAGTTTTATTGTTAAATCCTGGATTGCAAACAAAGTTGCTAATCCAGCTTTTAATGGTCGATACACCAGGGAGAATGATGCCTTTTCTGAGAAGAAATTAATAGGTACTAGGTCCTTTATAAAATAAGGACAATGCAGTTTTTTTCTCTAAAGGTAACCAAACGCTTGTCTTTTTGTGGCGTATTTGTATATTAACGAAAGATCTTAAGAACTGTGACATGGAATATTGAAATGTTTGTAATCTTGCTGCCAAATTAGCTTTCATTAACTTTTTCTTCAGGCTATTCATTTTCTTTTGTCCTAACCTGACTTTATTTTTTAATTTTTTGTTTCCATGGATAGAACGATTTTTTTACCTTTTAATTTAGGAGAATCGGGTAAACATGTCAATTTATCTAAAAACATTATTTCTGTTGAACTATTAGGCATTCCAAACAAATGAATTACCAGTGGGCAGGTTTGGTATATCTAAGGGTGGCGACATATGGTGTATTCTATCTACTTTACGTAAAATCATGAATAATAAATAATAAATATTTTATGTCAAACACAATAAAAATAATATTTAAAAAACCCACCTATACATTTCTTCATAAATTGGCAGGCTTGGCGAGTACTACTTCGAATAAAAATAGCGTCCAAGTTACAAGACTATGTCGCTACCCCCTTAAATATACAAGAATTTCCCACTGGCACCTATTGTTTGACAGGTCGTTGAAATGCCTAATTGTTATCATTAGAAAGCTGTCTAGATGTTCCAGGTCTACAGTATGTATAAATATCGGCGTCGAGAGAAATATTGTCTCTATTAGTTTCCATTTCCAATGAATTAAAATTGTATGGAACAGCATTACCAGGCAATTTTCTACCTAACATGTCATTTTCCTCAAAGTGACAACTTCATAAAAATTTTCGTCGTAACTTTTCTTCACCTAATCCCGCCTGTTCAGAGTTACCTGAAAAATATGTTTCACTGAGAACGGATATTATTATATTGGAATAAATTCAGTCAATTTTTATTTTTAACTGCTTGTTTTACACTACAAGAGGATGTACTAATAATGACATCATCACTTTTGTGTACATGACGTCATCGATTTTTTTTAAATAGAACAACATATTTTTCTCTTAATTTTTTTTTTAATTTACCAAAAATAGACGATAACAAAAATGTATGTACTTATTGCCCAAAGTTAGTGATTTTTGAATTAGAGACAAATGATATATAAGACCTTTTGATTTTAACATTTTATTGAAAGTATTGGACAAATAAACATGATATAGGTTTTTATTAATATCGTTTTCTTGTTTTTGACATGTATTGTTTTGGTCAATAAAATGTCTGATATACCATTTGCCTATAATTTACAAATCAATGACTTTGTAATAAGTATTACATACATTTTTGTAATCGTCTATTATTGGGAATTCGGTAATGAAGAGAAAAATATGTTGTTCTATTTAAAAAAAGTCGATGACGGCATGTACACAAAAGTGGTGATGTCATTAGTATACATCCAATTATAGCATAAGACAAAGAGTTGAAAATAAAAATTGACCTATTAAAGCACTTTGTAAAATAATGTTAGACAGAGAAGTATCGAATTTATTCTAACCTATGCGTCCTCATTGTATAGATAAAAAAAAACAACCTACAGCCAGCCTGATTTATAAATAAGACGAATAATGATAATGAAAATGTGTTTTAATACATTATACCTATTACTATTATATTTTTATAAAATATTTAAGGGTTTTTGCCCTTAATCTCATCTAACAGGTATTAACAATAGTTGTTTCTTGGATTTTATTTGCAGAATTTTACTTTTAATTTTATTAAACATATACTACAATAGTTGTTTCCTCGATTTTATTTAAAAGATTTTACGAGGGTTTTACCCTTAATCTCATTAAACAGATGTTGGTGTATATGTTCGATGATGTGTCATACTTGGTACTTTCCCTATCTAAATTATATTAGTTAGAGTGACGGAGGGGAGAAAAATAACATAAAAATTAAGGATGTGATGAAAAGATGTCCCTCTTGCAATAAAAATCGTCTAGTTTTTGTGTTTTTTTTTTATTCTTCAAGATATTCGGAGATACGGCCACTAATAACTCTTAATCAGAGATACAAGAAAATAAAATAAATACATAATAAGAAACTTTTTTGGGGTAGTCCAGTGACTCACAATAGTAAAAATAATAAAATTTAGAATACTAAAAATATATCGCAAGTATTTTAAGTAGGATAGGGCTCAAATGCCACAATTTTAGGTAGTGGCCGCAAGTACCACGGGCGCATCTACCATAGATCAGTGGTTACGATTGTCCTGTACAATAGAAAAAATGAATATTACTCTTAGCACAGACTCTTTGTTTATTTCCGATTTCTCTATTTGCATAATTCGGCTCAGTAATTTTTTGTACACAATATATACTAAGCACTACATTGGTCCATATAGCTAAATACACTGCATACTAAAATCAAATAAATTATTTAAGTTTTTTAAGACATACCAACAATAATTTAAAATATTTAACAAAATTTCGCTATATCACAAATGAAAATGGCATTTTTAGTGGCAGTTTTTAATTTACCACTTCACCACTTACAACCGGAGTTTAAATGTCGTGAAACACTCTGTATTTTTATCAAATCTTTAGATTTGTGTAGTTGTCTTTGAAATTTGGCATACGTAATTATATGGGAAAAGCTTTTCTTTATTATTTTTAAAACTTATTGCTTCAACCAAATGTTAGCAACTATTATTTTGTAGGTATTTTTTAAAAAATATTATTTGTAAGATTACGAAAATGCACATAGATTAAAGATTACTTTGCAGATTACATTACATACATATTTTATTAAAAATAAAAGTATAACTGGCTACTTACTTTTAACGGCAACTGGTTAGATACCTACTCACAAAAAAAAAACGATAGGCAATAAATGTCTAGTGTTCATAATTATTTATAACACAAAAATACAAATGTCTAGTGTTTATAACTATAACACAAAAATGCACAATTTTTAACCAAAAACTATTGTTTGATGCAAAAAAACTCAATTATACCACCGTGAGATTGATTTTCAGTCGGCGGGATGTTCGTTTTACAAATACCTACTTTAGGTAGGTAGGAATAGGTATTCATTCATGTTTTTGAAACCATACTTATATTTGAATTAGTAGATACTGGGTGCTGGAGTTATAAACATAAAATTTATAATTACTTTAATCATACCTACGTAGGTATATAGAGGATAGGGATAGATAGGTATCCTACC
Organism: Psylliodes chrysocephalus; assembly: GCA_927349885.1. NCBI lineage: Eukaryota > Metazoa > Arthropoda > Insecta > Coleoptera > Chrysomelidae > Psylliodes > Psylliodes chrysocephalus. Next base: position 1,065,261 of record OV651818.1, read on the forward strand.
TATATCCCTCTATCTACCTAAAAATTTAATTAATTTTTTTTGCATAGATTAAATCTCTTACTTCGAAAAAGTACCTATTCCTACCAAAATTGTAGGTAGGTAGGTAGGTAGAATGTTATGATACCTAATTAACGCACGAAGTCTAATTTATAAACTCGTAAAACTACCCTGCTCATATTACCTATATAATAAAATATTATATTTATATTCAATTTAGGTAATAATAAATCTAATCTTAATTAGAGATTTTAGGTAATTATTCAACGGCTAATTATAGCAGCTGATAGTAACAATAATAAAAACAACCAGCCAAGCGCCTGATTCAAATTTACCTAATCTAATAACAAAGAGAAAAAGATTTGTTATTTCATACATTCTTAAAAATAATTGCAGGTAAAATTTAAGGTTTGTTTTAATTGATTTTTATTTAAAAAGACAATCTGATTTTTTATTAAACTCTGTAGTCTCGGCTGTAATATAATAATACAATAATCAGTAATTTCGGTAATTAATTTAGATATAAAATTTCTCCGATAATTTTTACTCTGGCAACAATGATTTTCATAAGTTAATCATTTAGGTGGACTAAAAATGGTAACTCGTCCATTCTCTTTTGGAATTTAATTTTAAATGAAGTGACACATGGATAGAAAATGGCGTTCATTATATACTCTTGGGAACTCAAAAATAGTCGCCATCTATTTGCTGTCTCCAAAATATTCAAACCTTTCGGTCTATGTCTCTGACCAACTATCTCTACTCTTTAAACAATGCTCGAACTATATCAGCATGATCTATGAACGACTCTTCAGTTGTTACAGAAAACTTCATTGTCTCGCCACCCTTTTTATAAAAAAGTTACGCATACCCATCATCAACGAGATAACAAATTTTGATCTCGTACAATCTCACAGACTGCTTGGTCTTGCCGTAGACTTTCGCAATTGCAAAATCTACAGGGTGAAGGGTCTCGGTACTTTTACGTGTAGGACTATTTGTGAGAAAATGATAGGTTTAATTCATCATCACTGTCTTGAAGGGAATCTTTAGAGCTCACTGACGATGAATCTTCATCATTCGTTTTTGTATTTTTCTTTGAACGAGTAGGATGTTTTCTTGAAGAAGCTACCGTTGTTACAGCTTGGTTGAAATCTGCAGGGTCGATATCTGCTTGATATTCCTGTATGCCGATGCTTTTACCTGGTTGAACACATTTTTTCATAGTCTTCTTTAAAAGTGTCGTCGATTGATTCAACGGTACACATCTGTAATGTCTGGATGGGGTCAGTATTTGGTAGCATTGACAATACTTTGACTCGACATATAGGGACAATACCACATTTTTTGAAACCGGAAATAACATTATCTTGTTTAAATGATGAACATAGCTGATTTAGCAAACCAGGAAATTTGTCTTTTGGAACAGTCGACTCATTTCTACCTGGACCTTTTTTCCAAGTTTCTAAAATATGACGTCAAGATATCTTTACTGGACGAAAAAAAGTCACGTCCAGTGGCTGGGTCAGGTGGGTTGAATTGCTTGGGAGAAAAATGAATTTAATATTGTTCTCCTCACACAATCTAATTGCCTTCAATGACAGATGTGATGCTAAATTATCTCCAATCAAAAACTTTTGTCCCTCAAGCCTTCGCAAATAGGGGACTGCTACAGTTTCAACCCAATCTTGAAAACAGAAGGCATCGAACCAGCCCGATTTTGTTTTATTGTAACGAGAGTTCTTAGGGCCATTTTCAGTCCAACTGTGGTAGAGATGTAGGGCTTTATATACCACATAAGGAGGTAATATATTGCCGTTCCCAGTAGCAGCAAACATCACAGAAACCGAAGATTTGGTAGAGTTCATTACACGTTCCGGATATTTGCATCCTCTTCTGGTAATAACTTTCTTCCTCTCTGGGTCATCAGATAAATTCGTCTCGTCATAATTAACGATGTTACCAGCTGGTACGTCTTTCAATTCCACCTTGAGGTTTTCAAAGTATTCGTTTATCATCTCCGGAGAAATAGCAGCCCTGCTTCTTTTTATATTTTGGCACATCCTTAAAGATAAGGCTTGCTTATGTCTTTCGATAAAAGAATATACGAAGTCCCTACCAGGTAAATTGTCTTTGAACACTTTTATGCTTTTTACCTGACGATCTAAAAACTCTTTCACTAAGAGTCTTAATGTCAGGGAATCAATGGGATAACCCCAGTCTCCACATACCTGTAGTCTGTTTACAAGAATGGATTCCTCCATATCAGATAAAGCCGTCTGTCCACCTTGTTTTTTCATTTGTTTTCCCCGTTTGAAATGTCTGTAAAATACGCTGAAATGAATTCCATGCTTTTCTGACGAATTTCTTAAACTTAACCCTGACCGTATATCTAGAATTGCACTTTTGATTTTTTCCTCAGAGTGCTTTTTATACTGTTTAGTAGTTTTACTACTTCGTTTGTATTTTCGGGGCATGTTTCGGGTACAATCTGAAAAAACAAATTATTTAATAGTTATCTATAATATAAGGATACAACAAACTATAAATGACTGCACAAACGTCGTTTCTGACAGATCATCTAGTTACAAACCTACTAATATAAGTTTATTACTTGTGGGGTCAATAGAAATACTGTTTTTATTCACCCCACAGATTCTAAATAGAAACGTCACAAAAAACAAAAAATCATTGCTGACAAACTAATGTGAAATATCAAAAATTAAACATAAACCTATTGCTAAAACACTGTGTGTAACGTTTAAAACGTACCAGTGATATATTACATTCAGTAGTTTGGTACTTACTATGGAGGGTAGAAAAAAGGAGGAGAATCTTATATGGATCTTTATATTAAAAAGTGGCCACCAAAATGTATACAATTAAGATGGCGCTCGTGTAGCCAGGGGACAAAATCCAATGCTATATAGTCATATAGATTGCTCATTCATAAGAATTATTTATTGTTTATATTATTATTTTTCAATAAAATTTGACTATTGTCATGTATTGTCGAAATTTATCTACGATCTACACTGACAGCCGTATGCATAGTCGATCGCCAGCGACTCGCCAGAGATTCATTCCGGCGTTTCGCCAGCGATTCGCTGGCGATCCGCCGGCGAAAGCCCAAAAAGGTGGCGTCTCGCCGGAGATTGTCACCGGAATGTCATTTCACGCAAGTTTTTATTTTCTTTTATAGGGATTATCACCGGTATCTCTCGCATTTTATTCATGATTCATTTCTTAAAACTCAAAAAATAATGAACGAATATCAAATTGTTCCCTATAAAAGAACATGAAATGACATTCCGGTGACAATCTCCGGCGAGTCGCCAGCTTTTTGGGCTTTCGCCGGCGGATCGCCAGCGAATCGCTGGCGAGTCGCTGGCGATCGACTATGCATACGGCTGTTACTCTTCTACGATCAGTCACTTTTCACGGTGTAGTTTTTAGTTTTTTATGGTTGAGCAATATTTATTACTATATACATCATTGGTGTCATTGTGTGATCTGAATTATCGACTGTCGACGTCCCCTGGGCACAGAAGCGCCATCTTAATTGTATACATTTTGAGGGACACTTTTTATGTACAGAGATTGTTCTCCTTTCCTCTACCCTCCATAGTACTTACATAAAAAGTTGTGGGAACTCCAAAAAATCACAAATCTTAACCTCAAAGTCAACTGTCGACAGAAGGAATTTACAGGTGTGCCAACATAACAAATTACAATTTTTCTATTAGTTTTGAGTATAACCAACTTTACGATGACCATAAACTTCTTCTGTTTTTTATTGTTTATTTATTATTTCCCGCCAAAAATTTAGCAATGTTTTGTTTCTAATTATCCCCACTGTTTCTATTCACCCCATTTTACGGTAAGCGTCGACTTTGGGGGACCTTTCCTCATTAAGTCTTCTACTTTAAAAAAGGCCCCCATTCAAAAATATTACCTTTCTCTGGTCACATTTAGAACTAGATTCTGACCTTATCACCGAAGCCTTTTTAGCAGCGTTACAAGGATTAATTGCCCGTCAAGGGTATCCAATAGTCATTTACAGTGACAATGCCACAAATTTTAAAGGAGCTAAAATCAGCTTAGAGATAAGCACCAATTTTTAGTTAACGACGAAAATATGAGGTCAATCCAGTCTTACCTTCTGGTAATAGAATCAGAGTGGAAAGAGTTAAAGTTCATTTCTCCACATTCACCGCATTTGGGGTGGGATGTGGAAATCTGCAATAAAAAGTTTAAAATACCATCTTGTTAGGCTCATGGGAGGCTCCACTTTTGATTTTAAACAGCTATCAACTGTGGTGCTCACAAATAGAAGCCATCTTAAAAAGTAGGCCACTGTGCTCTTTATCAAACGACCCTTTCTCAATTTACTCACACCAGGACATTTTCTCATAGGTGCACCTTTGATGGCCTTTCCAGAAAAAAATCTCTCCGATATTCCTTACAACCGTCTCAAATTTTAGCAACAATGCTCAATTTTGGAACCGATGGAAAATCGATTACCTTAAAAGGTTACAGAACAGGCTAAAATGAATGGAACCTACACCTGAATTCAAAGTCAACGATCTAGTATTGTTAAGGGAATATGACACCCCCCATTAAAGTGGCCTTTGGCGTTGATCCCTCGAAAGGATGGCAAATTACGATCAGTGCGCATCAAAACACAAGATGGAATAGTAAATAATGTTTAACATAAAGACTCAAATATAATAATACCAACAGTATTTTCTGTACTTTAGTTAGCAATTAAAACGAAGACATTTACAATAATTAAAATCAACAGTATTTTCTGTGCTTTAGTTAGCAATAAACAATTTGATTTTTATTATTTTCATAAAATTTTCTAAAATCCCTAACTAATTATTTTCATTTAAACCGTGTCTTAGTATGCCTTCAGCCCTATTTAGCTTTAATCAAAAAATAATTAGCCCTACCCATGAAATTTCAACACTTATCATCAATAATTTGCATTTTACTTAAATAAGAATAAATAGTAAATAATGTATCAATTAAAATATGTAAGACTTATTTAGAAATAAATACAACAGTATGTTCTGTGCTTTATTTAGCTATAAACAAGTTTATTTTTATTATTTTGACAAAATTATGTATAATTCCCATAAGAAGCCATGTATTTTGAACTGCGTAAACTGTACCAGCGCCCATGCGGTTAATTATAAAAGCTCAATTGGCGTGTGATTTTTGGAACCGTATTTTAAGCATGCCGATTCGCCTCCTTATCTCTAGTCTTCATAATTTTGCGATACTTCAATAATAACTAATACAAAAAATCTAATCTCGATCATAGCATATTTATATCTATTTCACTTTGAATTAATACAAGAAACGAAGATTCTTTGAGTGATGTCTAGAAATTAAAGAGTGTACTTAAACTGCGTTAAACGGTCGTGTACTAAAATACCATTAATAGAGCGTTTGGCCCGCAGGTGAACTTGGTTCCCGAAGTGATTTGTGTTATGTGAGACTTTTTATTTCAATTTGAGATGTGTTCAGGGGCCTATAACACAAACAATACAAGTCCAACAAGTGTACAAATAACTTATACAAGTGTAGATATTCTGTAACGTAAAGTAACTTGTAGTAACTAGCGAGGCACTGGTCATTACTGAACTTTCTGTACAGTTGTATTCTCTTTCCATAACACAACAACTAGACTTGTGCAGTTGTGTTACGGAATTGTCAACAATTGTAAACAATTTTTCCTACGACCACTTAGGAAAGTGACACATATCACACTATATAGTCCTATGGAAAGTGCCCCATATCACACGCGTATGAATAAGAATTTACTTTCCACCCAAGTGAGAATATGCTACTTTCCGTAGTAGCTGTCAGAAAATGTCAAACACATAATTTCTATTTTGATCTATTATGTCCATATTAATACTAAAATCGACATGATTGTTAAATTATTGAAATTATTGTAAATTAGATCCTAGATATTTATCTTTAACAATTATTATTAAAATAATTTTAAAATAACTAAAATATATTTGCTTTTTATTCTAGTTAAACACATAAGCGATTAGATCAATCAATTACCGTAAGGCCTGTTAGCTCAGTTGATTAGAGCATCAACTTTGCAATTTGAGACCGTCCAACGATCGCGATCGAATCCTGTGCGTGTGTGTTTAGAAATTATGAAAATTTAATAAATACGATTATTGTTGATTATTTTTTTAAATACATTTTAATTATTATAATAATCTGATTTTACATTTTTTGATGAAATTATTTTGTGGTCGTAGGAAAAATATTGTACATCACTTGTGTGAAAAGTGATTTTCCACACTCGTAATGTAATATACTATTCTACCTATCTCGAAACGTGAGTAGAGTCAGTGTAGTGAAATCTTTCACCGTGAACGTATCAATTTAATGTCAATATGTGGTCAAGTGATTCTGAAAGTGACAACGAAAATGCTCGTGCAGTGTATCGGTATCGGGAGAGAATTAACTTTGTCATTCTGACAGACGGAGAATTTTTGGAAAGGTTCAGACTCAATCGAGAACAGTGTGAAACTCTTCTTCAAGATATAGGCCCAGCAATCGCTAATCAAACGATTCGATGGTACGGTTTGTCACTATTACAGAAACTGCTTATTGCTTTGCATTGGTTTGGAAACGGAGGGCAATACCATGGGGTATGTGACATGCATGTAGTGTTAAAAATGACCGTCTGCAGATGTGTTCACGAAGTTGTTGCTTCTGTAAACGAAAAAAAATTTGATGCATTAATTCGATGGCCCAACAATACAGGGAACGTAGTAGAACTCGGTAATTATTGCGAAGACGCCCTTTTCTTAAAAATGCATATTTTTTTACAAAACTTACATTTTAGGCTTTAGGAAGGATAGTATTTTTCAAATATATCACCGGAAACCCCAAAAATTCATGTTTTTTTTTTAAATTTGTATATTAAGTTCTTATGAGAATCACTAAATGATCATTTGTGTAAACCTATTCATTAGAATGATATCTGTCATGGTCTGTCATTAGAAATGCGCGGTGTTGCCAAGTGTTCAAATAAAATTCACGGTCCTCGAAAAAGAAATAAAAAAAAAGTACGAGGTGTTTTCGATTTAGAGGTGTCCCGCGCGGTCCCTGATAAAATTGAAACCACTCGATTGCGATTTAAAAACTATGGTCCGTATTTACAAACAAAAGTCAGCTGAGTTTTACTTCGGTAAGTCGTCCTTGAACGAAAATCGAAGTTCGGTTATATCGCGTGAATTTAGAGATGGGTAGTAACAAATCCGTAAATGTACATAACAGTTATAGATTTGTTAATATCCATCTCTAAATTCCAGTTTAACAGCAGAATCACCTAGAACTTTGAAGACGTTGTAACCGAACTTTGATTTTAGTTCAAGGACGACTTACCCAAGTCCGACTCAGGTAAGTTCTGTTTATAAATACGGAACTATGACGTTATAGGGACCGCGATATGTATGGAATATGAACCAAACGGAACTGGCCTTCGCGGAGGTTCGAAGAGTTATAAACAGAACTCAGCTGAGTCGGACTTGGGTAAGTCGTCCTTGAACTAAAATTAAAGTTCATAAATTTTCGATGTATGTAAAAATGTCAAAAATTCCTATTGGAAAATATTCCTACGAGTCGAGAATCGACCCCCAGGTACATCTGGGATAAACAAACGCAGATGTAATAGATGTGTCCGATATGGATAAAAAAACGCTCGAGATGTAAAAAATGCATCCGATGTGGATTCTCAAACGCGGCAATAGTAGCGTTTACAGTATTAATAAAAGAGAGAAGAATGAGATAACCTACAAATTTTTTGGTCAGTTTGAGGTTGACAGTTGACATTTTATCCCTTTATTGAACAGGTAAATAAATTAATAAAAACAATTGCATCGTGTTTTATATTATAAAAATAAACAAATTTTACTATATTTTTAGGTTTTAAGACCTACAAGGGAGGTTAGAAAACAGGATATCCCGAATATTAATTAGTGTAAATTTATTAATATGGTTTATACTAAAGGCGAATTGAAACTAAAGTACAGTGTTACAAGAATTACTTACACACTTTCTATGAAAAGAATTCTGCAAGGCCAGAAATTGACCTGCAAGAACTAGGAAATTAGCTAAAGGAGTACGAAAACTACAAAATGGTGGGAATTAACAAAAATTATTTTAATAATTAAATGAAATGTCAATCAACATCTTACTGGATAAAATGCATGGAAATTAAAAGATTGTAGTTATTACTACCATTACTATTGTAATTACGCATTCATACTAAAAATATCATATGACACAATGCGTAATCACCTTTAAAGCATTCCTAACGTTAAGGCCATTCTGCTGCACATCATGGCCTCAAACTCGTTGCTCATGCTTTAAAGGCTTGATTATGCATTAGTGTCATAATATACTATTAAACATTCACTAGACCTAATAATCATTAATGCAACTCTTGTTTTTGTTAGTGAAATATCATGTACAATACAATTTTTAATGTGTGACAAAAATATTTAAAATATTCCATTAGTTTTGTACACTTAATTTGTATATGTACTAAGTTTGTTGATTTTTTTTATGTTTTAGGTTCAATGACAATCCAATGTAAGCAAGCAAATGAAACTCAAGCCATCGATACAATAAAATATTGATTGGTTAAAGCCAAAGAAAGAATTTGTAATAAAAATAAGAATAGGTATGCATTTTTGGAAATAGAGATTTAAAAAATGTTTACGATTTTTATTATATAAACTATTTCTTAATGTTTAATAATAATTAAACATCTTGTATTAGGGTGTTTAGTATTTGCTAAATTTAAATACTTAGCATATACTTAGAATGTACTATCAAATGAAAGTAGATACTTATTGCATACTGTACACATACTTGAAGTATGTTCTCAGTATCTACATAGCATTTATAAACAACGTCCTGTTAACATATATTTACTATATTCTGAGAATGTACTATATGAAAATAAAAGTATATTCTTAAAAAGTATATACTAAGAATGTATACTTGTTTTCTGGGATCCTTTATTTATTCGATTTTGAATTTCAGGTGTCAAAATTTAATGAACTGTAGTCAAAATAATTATGTTATGAATGATTCATTTGAATTATTTTATGAGGGCTTTTTATAAATATTTAAACTTTTTGGATTTTTAGCAAAAATGTTGAATACTCAGATATACATTGTGATTAATAATTGTGACCATCTGTTATGTAATGTTTAAAGTGACCATAGGTCTCCCATTGATAAAAAAATAACAGCATATGTTTAACAGAGGTGGCACAGGAAATCAGTGGCTTAATATTGTTATAGAAAAAATGTTAAAGAAGTATAGGTAAGAAAATATTTGAGAAGTTTGTTGGAATCTGGAGATATGGACAATGGTTTTCTTGTCAAGTAAAACTGTTTTGAGACGCCAATAACATTAGGACTACAAATTGCAGTTAGGTGTGAAAATCCAAAAAGCTTTTTTATTGTGAAATTCAATATTGATAGAACTTGCCAAGAGTTTTAAGACAAGATAATTGACAATACATTTCTTAAAAAAAGTTCATAAATTTGAGAAGTATTTGTACCTAATAGTAAGAATATTTTTTAAGTTCGTACTCTTTTAAAATGTTTAAGTGTACTTAGTTTAATAAATATATTTTCAAAATTGCATTTTTAATTTTTCTATTTCATCTTGAAAAAACCTGGTCACTTTAGTAATGTTAAAAATTTCAGTTTGAATATGGTTTTGTACATACATAAGCTTAAATTAAGCCCAAATAAAAGAAAATAAAATTAAGATGGAAACAGATTTATAATTAAGGATATTGTGATTTATTCTGAGAGTATAGACCAGAATAGAACATAATGTGGTTGTGCTGTGTAAATAAATTCATTATTATATTGGGAACAATATCGGGTGATGAAGATCAAATGTATACGTGATAAAAACTTACAAAGTTGTACAGTTAACTGGAGATTAAATTATAAAGTTATATCGATTAATTTATTTAAAAGGATATTTTCATCAAGTTTATGTCAAAATTGGACTGTTAAATAATAATCGGTGATGAACATCAGTATGTGTTCAAAATGTTTACCACCCCTCTTTTTATATTTTTGAACCATTTCTCTTCACTTATATTTTGTATTTCATTTAATATAGCTCATACAGTACATAAACATCATGTAAACGATTTTGGATTCAACCATCTACCACATTCCATACTTTTAACAAAATCATTACTTATGGCTAGTTCCTGCAGACATAGGTACTTCTCAAAACAGTAGCTGGTTCATCAGTATTTTTTTTTTGTGTATGTTCAGTGATAATTCTTTACCACGTTTTACGATTTCTAGGATTCTTTCTCTGTCGAAAAGGGGGTACCTCGGTTTATACCTACACTTCAAAAGCACGGTATGCTTGTCCCTCCCACTTCCTAACCACTACAGAAGAGAGCGAGCACGAAACGTCGGTCGGGCGCGCTTTTTTCACACCTACACCTTAAGAGTAACGTTAAACACATTCCAGACACGTACTCTTAAGATGTAGGTATCAAAAGAGCGCGCCTACAGAAAAGAGCGAGCGAAGCGAGCGCGCCCGGCCGACGTTTCGAAATTCGCGCGCGCGCGAATTTCGAAACGTCGGCCGGGCGCGCTCTTTTCACACCTACACCTTAAAAGCACGTTACACCCATTCCAGATACGTGCTTTTAAGATGTAGGTATCAAAAGAGCGCGCCTACAGAAGAGCGAGCGAAGCGAGCGCGCCCGGCCGACGTTTCGAAATTCGCGCGCGCGCGAATTTCGAAACGTCGGCCGGGCGCGCTCGCTTCGCTCGCTCTCTTCTGTAGGCGCGCTCTTTTGATACCTACATCTTAAGAGCACGTTACACCCATTCCAAATACGTGCTCTTAAGATGTAGGTATAAAAAGAGCGCGCTTACAAAAGAGAACGAGCGAAGCGAGCGCGCCCGGCCGACGTTTCGAAATTCGCGCGCGCGCGAATTTCGAAACGTCGGCCGGGCGCGCTCGCTTTGTTTTATAGTGGTTAGGACGTGTCTGGGCTGAGTGTAGCGTGCTATTAAGGTGTAGGTATGAAAAACAGGTGACGAGAGTGTACCAGAACGACATTTTCATATTTATTTAACAATAGTTTTAATGAAAGTAGTTCGAGCGCGGATTTAGTGCCAATTTACTGAACTGCAATTACACTTTTACATTACATAAATTAACTCATAAGAACTTTTTTTTTATATCCTGTCACAAGCAAATTACAAGATTTATTACAAAAACGTACGTATAAAAGAAAGCAATACATTAAACTATTTACTGTTTATTAAACATTAGTTGACTGGTTCTTAATAGAAGAAAAATGTTATGTTTGAAGATAATGAGGTGATACGTGTCATCTTAATACAGCAAGGACTTATTCGCGATAGTGTTACATGTCTGACTTGCGGTAGTATATACAGTCCCTAAATTGGGATCGAAAGGACTATCGTTATCAAAAATATTATTTAAAAAACAAGAATAAGAAAAAATGTAACTTTCAAAGAAGCATTTTTAAAGATACATTCTTCAACAAAACTCATTTGTGGCTTGAAAAATTTTAAAGTTTGTTTTGTGTAATTCATTACACTGATCCACAGATCAAATGAAGAAGTAAAAATCAATGAAATAAAAATCGGAAAATGAAAATATTATGGAGAAGGTGGGTACAGTTCCGCAGCCAATCTGAAGAAATGGTGAAAACGCTCCCGCAATGTCGGAAAGCCTCGTTTGAAGATGAATTCAGACAAATAGGCTTCGTAATTGTCTGGCCGCTTTCCAAAACGAGGCACATTTGCCCGCAACTCTCTCCACATCCTTTCAATATTTTGGGTATGTGCCCCTGAATCAGGGTCTACAAAGTTGCATGAATGATTCACGGTCTGGTGTGGAAACCCTGAAACAGGACAAAACAGAAATTAGATAAAGAAAAGTTTAAAAAACTGCAAAAAAATTCATTGCAAACAGAACTATAATTTTGTGGAATGGTCTCCAGAAACATACAGTGTCAGCCCAGAACATAAACCAGTTCAAGGCGAGAGTGGATATAGAACTTGAAGAAGGAAAAGAGTTTGTGCAACAAGAGTGGATATGGACAATCCACTTGAGTGGTACAGTATATTTTTTCTACGACCCACTAACGAAAATCTACAAAATTTTAAAAATTACTTTAGGTTAAGACAAAATAACTAATTTTAAAATAATTTATGAATTTTACTGATTTTTGAAATAAAATAAAAAAAATATTATTTAATTAGTCCCCGCCGAGATTCGATTCTGGGCTATTTGCGTCTAAATACACTTTCAGGATTTTGGTTTTAATACTCGTAATTAAAATAGTTTCATATAATTTAATTAAAATTAAATTGTTTTTTCAAAATATGGACCAAATAAAAATGCTATTATTTATCAATTCTACACAACAATAGCTCATTTTATTGTATATTTAATTTCAATAACTAAAAAATATACTGACAATTAGTTAGACAGGTTCGTCACTTATTTAAAATTTTAAAAATAATATTTGTTGGTTGTCCAAAATATGAAACGTGATTGGTGGATTTAATTTTTTTTGCAATGCTCTCACTACCTAGAATGAATATGAAATATATTCATTCAGTTTAATGTTTTTTAGTTTGTTCATAGATAAGCTAATATCCATGTGGGTGTAGAAAATAGTTATTTATGCAACAAGTGCAAAAAGTAAGTGCAATAAACACTTTTTGCACGAGTTGCATACAATATTTTTTCTACGTTCATGCAAAAACAAAAAAATGTTTTATAGAACTGCAGTTGTATTATCCAAATCATAGTAGCCGTGATCGTGTACCTTTGTTTGGGGCATTTAATTACGTTTGTGTTCATAATTTGTAATGACATTTTTAATAAAATACATTTGTTTATTAATTTATTTATTAAATGATTGAAAATAATATAAAATATGCAATTGTATTTAAAACGTAACACAGAAAATGAAAATGAACTAAATATTTGGCGTTGATTTGAATATTTATGTTTGTCATGATCATAAAACGCTGACGTAAAATGACAGATGAGAGCAATAAAATTTTTAGTGCACTAGTGCAATAAAGAACAAGTTTTTTCACTAAATATAGAGCAATAAAGTTTTGTTTTTTGCATGAACGTAGAAAAAATAATTTTATTCATTATAGTATATTAAGTTTTAACTATCATGTATAAAAAGTAATTTAGAATAATTTTTGTCACTAACTAAAAGAGCAGCTACACTCACATGGATATTAGCTATTCCACGCACAGACTACAAAAGAGAAAGTAGGCCACTACATTTAACTGAACAAATACACTTCACATGCATTCAACCTGCACGGATATGAAATCCACCAATCACAGTTCATATTTGGTCATTACGCTATTATTTTTAAAATTTTAAATAAATAACAATTCTATCAAACTAATTGTCAGTATATTTATAGTTATTGAGATTAAAAATAATATTAAGAAAGCATGGTTCTTGTGAAAAATTGATATATAATAGCATTTCATCTATATTTGCAAATAAATCATAAATTTTATTTAAACTATATAAAATTAATTTAATTATGAGCAAAAAACTAAAAACTTCAGGTGTATCAATGGAAGTAAGGGTAGCTTACTGAGTTGCTATGAAGAAATTCCGATGTTCAAGTCTTGTTGAAGACTAATGAAATAATTTGTTTTCGAGTTTATTTTATTTTATAAATTAGTGAAAGTCAATTTATTTATAAATTGGTTATTTTATCTTAATAACAAAATATTTTTTAAAATTTTTAAATTTTCGTTAGTGGGTCGTAGAAAAAGCATTCTATAGAACTCTAAAGAATTTTCCGTATCGCACTTAAATGATTGAACACTCTGCTTGTAGGATCGAGCTCAAAATTCATCTTGTTGGACAAACTATTATATAATGTAGGATAATGAAACCTAAACTAAATCACCATACTTTGTCTCTGTTCTAGTCAAATTAGTAATAATTATTAACATATATAAAAAGTGATTACCTAAATCATCCAAGCAATCGTAAGCCTTCCAACAATCACTAAAGATCTTCGTCCCAGGCAAAATATTTTCATTTATTATCTGCACTAAAGTTTCCCTTGTGCGGTCAGTTACAGCTACAATGAAAAATTTTTTTGTTGGATTAGACCTCTGAACACCTCCAAACACCCACTGGCCTTCTATAATTCGTCCTCTATTGTATTTTCTTTTTCCGATTTTTGCTTCATCAATTTCAACTTCCTCATTTGGACCACCAATCATTGTATGAGTTTTATTTTTGTAGTACATGCAAACCTCCCTGGCAAACGACATCCAATCAACAATAGTGTTTGCTCCTAGTGCCAATTCGCTAGATATTATATTTTGCCGTGGAGGTGCAAGTGTTACAAAATAAGAAACAAACATTAAAATTTTGTCAACTTGCAAATGAGATTTGCTGAAGAAAGTATTTTTAAAAACGCTTCTTTGAAAGCTACATTTTTTTTATTCTTGTTTTCCACATAATATTTCTGGCAACGATATTCCTTTCTATCCCAATTTAGGGAAAGTATACTACCACAAGTCGGGCAAGTAACAGTATCGCGAATAACTCCGTGGTGTATTAAGAAGACACGTATCGCCTCATTATCTTCACACATAACTGCTACCTCGCGCATCGATAGGTAACACGCGTTACAAAGTGCCATAATTATGAATATTTTTTTAAAAATTTAATTCAACTTTTTAAACAGGGTTCGTATTTATAAACAACCACAGAACACTTAGCAATCGGCTGACTGGGCAAGGACATACACAGAACGATGTCTGTCGCCGACTACATTTTCGTTCAACCAATCGCCAACATCTACTCTTGACAGGATAAAATACATGTGGATGATTGGTTGAAGAACAATGTCGTCGGCGACATTGTTCTGTGTATGCCGCGTATTTCTCATTTTTGTTTAGGAAAATATATATACAATATATATAACTGGAATAAATTAATAGAAGTGGTGCTTTTTAAAAGTGTATGCAAATGTTATGTCAAAAATAAAGTGTTTTTTAATATTTCTTTTTTTGTCGATTTTTTTGAACACTTGGCAACACCGCGCATTTCTAATGACAGAGGATGACAGATATTATTCTAATGAATAGGTTTACATAAATGATCATTAAGTGATTCCCGTAAGCATTTAATTTACAAATTTAAAATAAAAACGTTAATTTATGGGGTTTCCGGTGATATATTTGAAAAATACTATCCTTCCTAAAGCCTAAAATGTAAGTATTGTAAAAAAATATGCATTTTTAAGAAAAGGGCGTCTTCGCAATAATTACCTAGAACTCTTTCATAGTTTGGCTGGATTTCCTGAGGTTTGTGGAATTGTAGATGGAACCCTCATAAACATCTATGCCCCCACGAATAACATTCAATCAATTGCATGGCTGTGTGTGGGCCTGACTAAAAGTTTTATTATATAAGTGCAAATGGGCCCGTTCACTTTCATTTTTGAATGTGAATTATTTATATATTTATAAAGATATTAAACTCTTTTGTCTGGTGGTACTTTTCCCGTTAAGATATTTTTGCTAGAAGTAAGGGAATTCCCATAAAATTCTTTCAGTGACTCATTGCGTCAGAAAACCCCTAATTCCCTTCAGGTCTTGTATCGGTTAATAGTTAAAAGGGCGCGGTTGTCGGATGTATCATTGCACCACCATTCCTCTTCTGCATTTATTAAAGAAATTTAAATGATAAAAAAAATATTATTTTTTAAAAATAATGTGTTTATATTTTCAGATGAAGCTGGAAGGCTTACCTTTTTTAAATTTTAATAAAAACAATTAGTATTACTCAAGCTGAATATTACCAGATCGAAATTTTATTTGAGAAAATGTATCTGGTAAACGTGACAACGTTGTAAGTACTTCTAAATAGTGTTGTCTACACACATTTCTAGAAATAAATGCAACGTTGCCACGTTTACCAGATAAATATTGCAAATCAAATTTCTACTTTTTGATTATGGTCTGGTTAATTTTCAGCCTGAGTATAATAATTGTTTTAATTAAAAAGTAAAAAATAAGCTCCCAGCTTTAAATCTGAAAATATAAGTTCATGATTTTTAGAAAAATAATGGAATTTTACTATTTAAATTACATATAAATGCAGAAATGCTATATTAGGGATACTTCCGACAACCTCGCCGTCTTTCAGCATAACCGATACGAGACGTGAACGGAATTAGGGATTTTCTGACGCAATGAGTCACTGAAAGAATTTTATGGGAATTCCCTTACTTCTAGCAAAAATATCTTTACGGGAAAAGTACCACCAGACAAAAGAGTTTAATATCTTTATAAATATATAATCAATTCACATTCAAAAATGAAAGTGAACGGGCCCATTGGCCCGGAAGTGTACACGATGCGCGAGTACTTCGTAACAGTTCTCTGTTTCGTAGAATGGAAAATGGTTGGAGACATCATGCAAATGCTATAATTCTTGGCGATTCCGCATATCCTTTACGTGAATGGTTAATTCATCCAACGTATAATGCTTTAGGCGTATTGAAAGAAAAATTTCCATGTTTGAACTACTTACGAGTTGATTCAGTCTTCGCAGCAAACATTTTTAAATGTTGTGCAACATTGTGCAATATTACAAAAAACAATAAAGACGATGTGGAATTAAATGGTTATGATGACGAAGTTGACGAAAACAATCCCAGAGATAGTGAACTTTCTCCAATTGCAGGTAGAGCTAGAGTTAAACAGTTGATTGATTATTTTAGAATAAATTAGTATGAAACAAAAAAATCAACTTTATGTCTATGCAACCAATGACTACATTATCCTTATTAAGGTATGTGCAGTGAATATGCCCATATTAAGCAGAATCCTTGATAAAAATTAGAAACTACAAACCTTTCAATTCGATTTTTTATAGAAAGCGTACCTTTAAACTCAAAGAAGTAATGTTTGGACAGAAATCGATGATTTTTTCTTTGAGATTTTTTTTATATCGTTTTTTTAAAAACGCGTCATACTGGGCGTATTACTAACCCTGTCGTTAATATGCCCATAGGGTGATCCTAATATGCCCATGTCATGTTCCTAATATACCCATTATTTTATTTTAACAAAAGCATACAACCTTCGTCGGTTTAAGTATATTTTTTCGGAAAAACAATGCATAAGGATAACAAACTAATAAACAAACCCAAAATTAAAATATTTCTGAAAAACTGAACATTACTTTACACTGGTAAGTAGACAGTAAAATTTCTGACAACCTTAGCCACAGTCTGAACAAACAAAAACTGTCTTATCACCTTTGGTGACCCCGACGCACTCTTCGTGAAAGTAAACTAAACACATCGAGCACAATCGCATATCTTTTTTTATGTCTTCTTGACAAGCTTTGCAGTACCACGATTCTTTGGGTTTTATTTTTTCTCCTTTATCTTCGTCTTTTAAAATGATTTTTTTTTTCTTTGGTACACAGATAATAGGCAACTCTTAATATTAGATTTTAAATTATCTTGGCTCTTGATTATCTTCTCTAAAGGAAATAATCTTGAATGACGATTATGTATTCTTAGTAAAAGAGTTTTTGTCGTCTTGCCGTTTATCCATGATATTCTTGCCAAATAAAATCCTTAGTTACAGGCTGGTGATCTTAAAAATGTAACATTCAACTTCGGTGATCTTAAACTGAGACTCTGATATGTGCAATTAGTCAAAATTGCAATAATTCTCTTGTTAGAAGAACACGTCCCCTCCCTCCACGCGGTCAAGTTACCGGTTAGGTGTGGTGTGATGTGTTTCATCATTCTATTCTATTCTAATATCGAAGTAAACGGAAGTGTTGCGTGTTATTGTTAAAGAAAGTTTGCAGTATGAGTGAACTATCAGAATTTTTAAACAAATGGAAAATAGGGCATCTGCTTGTCGCCTTTGAAGGTACGTACTTACATATACATACATATGATATTAAAATCTGTTTAAGTATTAATTGTGCTTAGTTCAAAAGAATTATTGCATTAAAAATATTCTGTCGTGTAATTAGTAAATATGCAACGAAGATTTACTAAATGTTTTGTATAATTTCTTGTCTTGTAATTATTCATATTGAAGATTTACTAAAGAATGTTCTGTATCTATATAGCTTTTAGTTATTCATTAAAAGACGCCATTTTTATAGAAATTAAGCGTCCTATTAGAGCCTCAATTCAAGATAATTGCCTAAAATCAAGGACATATATATTTTTATTAAAAACTTGGAAATCTTGTAGAAAGATTATTTTATTAGCAGTAAAGCCTCAATTCAAGATAATTGTCTAAAATCAAGGATAATATGTCTTTTAAAGAAAGATTTTAGAATCTTATAGAAAGATTATTCTATGGAAGTAAAACTTCAATATTAGATTAATTGCTTAAAATCAAGAATATAAATTATGTCTTTTTAAGAAAGACTTCGTCTGATGTACTGTTCCATTGGAAAAACTCCTACAAAATACGTAAATTGGAACCGGCGGAAACCATCGAAAGTTTCATAGAAAAATGGCCTATTTTAAAGAGTCCTTTAGCTCCAGAACTGGTATGCGATATTAATCTAGAACATTTTATTTCTTTGCAATAACTGCCTTTTTTTAAGGTAAATGTGGACTTTCAAATTAAACATAGTCAACCAGAGGATTTTCATTTGGACAATTTTCACAATTTTTTCGATGCTGTGTTGGCTTTAAGGAAAAATTCGTTAACGGCGACATACACTACGCTATTAGAATTGTTGGATGGGGAATTAACAAATGGTAAATATATTATTTGTAAGTCCCTTCCCCTCTATTCATTTCCATTGTATTTGCTCTATTCTAAACACAACGTTTTTCTTTTGTAGATTCAGCTACAGCAATAAAATTGTATATATTACCAGCATTAGTTCCTCCCAAGACTCAGGTTCAAGCGGGTAAAACCAATTGGAAACCGTCGATAAGTGAGGCACGAGATGCTTTTTTAGTACATGTCAAAATTCCGGGAGATATAGAAAAAGCAAAAAAGGATCAAATTGACTATATGTTTAAAAAAGGATTAACCGTTCAACCATATATAATACTAATAGGGCCGACATTAAGTAATATTACAGGTAGCTTTGTCATTGTTAACAATTATGAATACAAATGTATGTCCGTAATCGACGCTCTCGATTTTTGTTTTAAAATGTACCACATTTTAGACGCTAAATATCGTGTCCAATGTTCACATTTATGGTATCTATTGCAGTGGCAACTTTACAAATATTTTACAGAATTTGATCCTGTAATCCCCCATATTAATGATTTGCTGTAAAATATATTGTTATTTACCAACGAGGTTATCTAAGACATAGCTTTTACTACTTTTATCACTTATATTTACCGATAAAGTATTTTTATCCTAAGAATAATATTTTAAAATTATAATGGACGCAACTACAAATAGTTTTACTTGTTTTAAATGTAGCAGAAAATTCTATTCAAAATATCATTTACTATTGCACTACCCCATTGTTATTAGAAATTTAGGACCACCAAGATTTTACTGGTGTATGAGGTATGAAGCTTTTCACAGACAACTGAAACAAACCGCTAACTCAGTTACTTGTCGAAAAAATTTGTTAGTAACACTATCTCTTAAACAACAGCTGAAATTATCGGGTAGACTTTCAGATAAAAGAGGATTTCAAACCAAGGTAGACTTTGGTCCGCGATATGTAATACCTGAAAAAATAGTAACAAAATTTAAGTTGTCAAAAACATTTTTTAGCGTGTCTTGGATAACCATTAACAATATTTTGTACAAAAAAGACTTTGCGTTACAACTATGCGAGAGTAAATTTGGTCAAATTAAGAACATTTTTACAAATGAAAAGACTATATATTTTATGTTGCAACCACTTAAGACTGTTGGCTTTTGTGAACATGTGCAAGCTTTTGAAATAATATTTCAAGGCGGTGTAACAAATGCTGAAGACTTATTTGTCACATCATTTGATAATATGACTTATTCTAAGCAAGTTCATAACTTTCATTTTAGTGGTAACGGAACCTGTTTTATTTCTGTTATAAAGTAGTTCATAGGTCACGGTGAAATATTTTAAAATTATTTTGTCCAACTTTTCAGATAAAGTTTCATCGCTATCTGTCTATTACTTTTTAAATTTAGTAATGTGGCAAAATTAAAATAACTGATTTTGCTTGTTCCTTTTAGATTAGTAATAACTTAAGATTAGCCTATAATAATAAATAATAATCGTGGTCATTGTTAAATTGTAACTACGTAGCCTTTTTTTGATCATCTTATTTTTACGTTAAAAACTGTAAATATAAGAAAAGTTATTTGAGTTTAAAGTGTTAAAAATATTGTAAGCGCTACAGCAATGTCTTTTCATTGTGTTGCACCTAAATTAATATTTAAATGATAATTTAACATTAGCCACGAATAAACTGTGTTTTATTAAAAAGAGTTTTTATTTTATTTTTTTTTTTTTTAGTTGGGTTTAGCTCACTGCCTTCTTTTTATAAATTTTTAACAGAATAAATGTATCAAAGTTTAATTTCTGCTCATTTGTTTTATTTCTGATAAATTCTAAATTCCGTTATATTTAATATTCCCTTTAGATTTTTTATTTTAAAAGTATGAAAAAGTATCTTTTTGTAATTGTTTTATATGCAGAAGAAAGTTCTAAGGAGTAAAGTGAGAGCTCAATTGTTTTTATGAATAGATTTGCTTTCTGCAGAAAAAGATACAGATTTTGTATTATTTTTTTATATATAAAAATGAAAGTAAAGGATTTGCAAATATCTTAAGACATTGTGCACCATTCAGGCTTTGATTTAAAGAAATATACAATATGTCTACTTAAGTCGGCACCATATCAGAATTTTTTTATTATTAGTTTTATGCAAAAAAGTATTCGCCATAAAAAGTTCTGCTTGGTCTAAACCCAAAATTCAACTATTAAATATATTTTTTTTTTCAGTTACGTAGGTACGAAGTTCATCTGAAAATATGAATTTTATGCAAGAGTAAATATCCTTATTTTTAACAATTTTGAAAATTGTTATAAAGGAAAGTTTACCAGAATTATTGAAAACTGCGGTCATACATTTAATATTATTTGTCTACTAAAAAACTTTATCTCTAATGCTTTTTGACAAAAATACGAAATATACATTTAATTTTGCAAATCGTAGAACTGATTTTTAATGGTTGAGATAATATTAAATATCTTACAGTAGTTTTTAATTCTGATCAAGTTTTCTTAACAAAAATTTTGAATGTTGTAAAAAATAAAGGTAATTTACTCCCACATAAAATTCATATATTTCGACAAACCTCGTACATGACTGAAAAAATGTAATGCCTAATGACTGCATTTTTGGTTTTATACCGCGCAGAACTTTTATGAAAATATCTTTTTTTTTAACTGATAATAAAAAAGTTTCCCATATGGTGCCGAATTAATTAGACACTCTGTATACTCTTGAACGAAGAAACTATTGTTCTGTTCCAAGTAAATATTCTCTTGCCCAAAGAAAATATTTTCTTGGTTGAAGGAAATGTTCTCTTTAATAAACAAAATATTCTCTTAATTGAAGAAAATATTCTCTTAATCGAAGAAAATATTCTCTGGATCAAAGAAAATAATTCTCTTGATCAAAAAAAAATATTGCTGAACCTAGAAAATATTTTTTGATCGAAGAAAATATTGTCTTGGGCCAAGAAAATAATCTCTTGAAACAAGAACATATATTCTTGGGTAAAGTTTCATGTGATTGAAAGAAAATCATAAAAATCTTAAACTAAAGTAATACACGAATATAAGTATCACCATCCAAAGATTTCGTGCTTGACACGAGATTATTTATTACTTAATGGGAAGGACGTGTACTTAAGTTAAGACATTTTATGTATTCATTCCCAAGTTAATGGTTCTTTAGTCAAGTTTTAAATCCTTAGGACAAAGATAATAACCAAAAATTTAAGAAACTTGAACCAAGGCATTTATCTTTAGCCTTAATACATATTACCTCCTACTAAGAACTTTAATGATCCTTAAATTCAAGGAAACGGCTGACTTTTGTTAAGAACATATTTCTTTGGCCCTATTCAAAGACATGGCGATCTTGGTTTAAATTCGTTTTGCCTTCAGTTAAGATATCCTTTTTATCTGTGTAAGTTTTTTGTGGTTTTGGTGGGAAAAACTGCATTTTTCACAATAAGCGCTTTGCTGTTAATAGCTTTTTTCTTTCTAGTTGTTTTTGGGACATCTTTATATGGTGTCTCCAACATTTCAGTAAAACTCACGTTTAAAACCTTTTCTTCTGCATCGTTTTTTGTCTTTGTGTTATTTTCTTCCTCTTTAGGCGGGTCCTTTGATTTTTGGTCCTCATCTTCTCTCTGGATGTTTTTGATTGACTTCTGGTTTTCTGCGTCCATTTTTAAATTCTTTAATGCCCTTTGTTCTCTGATGTTCGGCCTTTTAGCCTCTTCGTCATCCAATGTTGCCGATTCGTCATCAAGTTTTGCCTCGTCTTCCGAAGAGAACGTTTCTGTTAAGGTCTCGCTGTATAAAGACATATTATCATTTGTTGATGAGGAGCTACTTGATGACGACCGTTTTCTCTTACTCTGGCGTTTTTGTCCAAAATATTCAGGATAATTGGAGATCTTTGACGGAGGAGTTTTTTCTATGGTGCTTCGGTCATTCCTTTGTTGACATCCAGAGGGTCCAGGTTGGGGTGTGGTTTCCCTTCTAAGCTCTTGTCTTTCTTCTAGTCTGTTAATTTCTTCCATGTTATTATCTCGTTCCGTTAAAATGCTAGGAGCAAAAGCTACTTCGGGAATAGCATCTGGATTGTACGGATAGATACCCGTAGCAGAGAAACCTGATGTTATATTTTGGGGTGTTACTGACTTGTCCCAAACAATAGAGAGCTCCCCAAACCTTTGTTTGGTTATAGCTCGGTCTTTGTGGCGAGTCCAGTATAAAAGTACCTGTTCATCCCAATGATGTTCAAAAGATTTAAATACAGCCTTGTCCATTGGCTGCAGTTCATGTGTCGTATTACTTGGGAGACATAAAAGGGTGATGCCATAAGAGTCTGCAGTTTCAACAATAGAAGGATCTAAATGGCAAGATGCGCCATCAAAGATTAAAAGGCAGTTGCCTGGAAGTTTATATTTGCCAAAGTGCTTTAGCCATTCGTTAAATGATTCAATTGTCATGCTTGCTTTCTTCGTCATGAGGACTAGAGTTCCGGGTGGCAAATTGTCTCTCCATTCGCTTTTCATCCTTATGCCTTTGAATAAAATGGCCACTGGTGTTACCGCAAGCAACGACAGTAACATTTTCCGCGTGTTCTGGTTCCACTAGGTGAACCCTTTTTATGCCCTTTTTAGCTAGAATAGTCTGCTGATGATGTAATGTTAACCTGCACCCCTTTTTAATCAATATTATAAATTCTTTCAGGTTTATCAATTAAGTCCAGTTCGAGAAGCACTGTTTTAAGCTTGTCAAAGTAATCGGAAACAATATATTTGTTGAGCTTTTGTGCTCTCGCTGGGTTCATGTTCTGGGCCCGTCTAGGAGAAATCTCTGGGTATCTATTTAAAAATGCTTTTAACCAGTGACGGCCAGCTAGACGCTTTTCTTGTGAGAACATGTTAGGTAAACCGTTTTGCTCACAATAATGATACACAGATCTTCGAAGCATTCGTTTTGTAAGTGGGTAACCCACCTGCGCCAGCCTGATAATTCGGGCCGCTAATTCTGTTTCTTGGTCTTTATTCAGAACACTTTTTCTACCAAGTGGCTGTTTTACGTTAGCCTTTTTGTCAATATAACGCTTAAGAGTCCTTCGCGGTATTTTATATTGCTTAAATGCTGAGTTTTTCGACTCTCCGTTTTCTACCGCTCTAAGGGCGCGTTTAAGGTCTTCCTCCGTCCACTAAGACCGAATTCCTTTCGTTTTATAAGGTGACATCTGTAAAACAAAAATTTAAACTAATAATAAACGTTCCACTACGAACCGAAGGTAATATGCCCATATGGGCATATTTACTTCCGATGACGATGAGCGTATTAGCAACAGAGAAAGGTTATGTATTGTTTTAGGTTTTGAAGGTTAATTTCAAAGTATTTTTATTAAAATTATATAATAAGAAAATGGTAAATAGACGTACTTTTAAATGCTTTACTTACAATTTTTGTAAACAAACACACACAAAGTTTACACTCTTTTTAAACACGTGTTATTGTTATACTCGACAGCGCTCAAAACGGGTGATTCATTTTCAGCCACTGGGCAAAGACTAGCAGAGACTGATTTGACTTGTACCGCTGTAAGTGCAAAATCTTAACGCGTTGGTCGCCCTCTATTAGCATATAAGCTAAACTTTTTAAAATGGCAGCGGGTGTGCATATTACCTGCATGGGCATATTCACCGCACCTACCTTAGTAAAAAGGGTTTCAAAATTTAAAGATTCATGTATGTGGTACGCTGGTCCTGCCCGTATGAAATGTCTGTAACAGCAAAACATTGGGTAAATTCAGATCTTGGAAGGTGTAGTCTTGTAATTTTGCAGTTTTAGGTATTCAATTTGCAAATCAAGCTTTTCTTTGTTCTTGCTATCAGAATGTTTTCTCCTGTACACGTCTTGATACGCTTTCGTTTCTCTGCAAAATTATTTGACAACGATCAACACAATAGTTCTGTATGTATTAGTGCAAAAAATGCAACTTTTCTGCACACGACTTAAAAATTGTCGAATGAAACCGAATGTTGAATGTTGAATGTTGAACACAGAAGTACAAAAAAGAACTTTTTGCATGTGTTTCATACATTTTTATAGTTTTATACGATCACTTTAGTTATTAGTAATGTATTTTAACTAATTTGTCTGCGTTAATGCAAAAACAAAACTTTATTGAACTATATTTACTGAAAAAAGTGGCTCTTTATTGCACTAGTTGCAATAAAATTTTATTGCACTCATCTGTCACTATAGCGTTTTGTCATCATAACAAACATATAGATACTTTCAAATCGACGCCATTTTTAGTCCACCTAAATAAAATATTTTTTGTTTTTGCATGAACGTAGAAAAAATATTGTATGCAACTCGTACACAAAGTGTTTATTGCACTCGACGTGTTGTTTAACTCGGCCTGACGGCATCGTTAGACAATTTTTGCGTTTGTGGATAAATAACTATTGTAGTACCTACTAGTGCATCAGTGTTTTTTGCACTAAAAACTACTCTGATGCACTAGTCAAAAAAAAGGGGCACTTTTTGCGCTCGTATAAATCTATTTTATAAATAAAGAAGTTGAGAGCACGCCAAGGTCTTGCGTTAATAATGTTGGCTCTTCTATTGATATTTGGTCTTGAGGTAGCAGTTCTGCATCGTCCAACGATTTTGGCACCCCAAGACCAACAATTACTGGAGACTCCTTTCCTAATATATTCAGCACCATATTATTAACATCGTTCATTTTTCCATTACCGCCTGTACCTGTTTTTCTGGCATTATCTACTTTCGCCTTAAAATAAAAACTATACAAAATATTTCAGAATAGAGTATAGAAAACTAGGAAACATTTGGACCTTAAATAATTATTAAGAAAAGTTAAATAAAATTTATTGTAAACGTCCCAGTTTCCATTCGACAGGGCGTAATTTTTAGGTGGATAGATCTTGGTCTATTAGGAAATATTGAGATTTGACCGGTAGTTGTTAAGCTCAATCGTAATATGTTGACTCCAAATTAAGCAGTTTTTCTATGGTCCATTAATATTAAAATACTCTCTATACGTCGAGCTAACCTGTACGAGTAGTAGGTAAAATTACAAATATTACGTTCTTACTTACCATTATAATTTTCTTCATATTTTGCCATAGTGTGTCTCTGGCATATGTCCACTCTTTATCTAAAGGCATTAAACAAACGCTCTTTGCAAAATTTGCCAATTATTTCCATTTTAAAACTTTGTC
Source organism: Psylliodes chrysocephalus (assembly GCA_927349885.1). Lineage (NCBI taxonomy): Eukaryota > Metazoa > Arthropoda > Insecta > Coleoptera > Chrysomelidae > Psylliodes > Psylliodes chrysocephalus. The sequence continues at coordinate 1,091,374 of OV651818.1, forward strand.
TGATTTTTTGAATTTTTCGGAAAAGGCACCGAACAAAATTTCTTTATTTTCTTTAACGTTTTGTAAAAAATGCCATGGCTACTACCAATATTATTTTGCCCACAAACGCAGAAAAAAACACGTTAAGATACGTTACAGCTGTCACGTCTCCCGTTGTCAACAAAGTAAAAAGGACCCCGCAGGTTTCTTATGGAAATTGGGTTTCGGTGGATTTTTTTAAATTTTTGATATGATGTAGTCCATGTCATTCTCAACAAATGTTACCATTGCGCCAACCCCTAAAAATGAACAATTTGTCTACTTGGGGGCGTTAAAATCACCCATTTTTAAAAATAGACCATTTATTTTGAAAGCCTGGAAAAATATATTTGTAAGTTTTATTTTAGGTTATGCTATATAGTATTCTACTTTTTATTTTAAAAAATCTAACCGCCCCCCACTACCCCCCAGTTTTCAAAATATTATCTTGGGTACTTTTAAATGCATTGCCAAATGTTTTAATAAGTTTAAATTAAGGTAACCGCGCTTTTTAAAATTATCCTCCCAACTGGGAGGGGAGGCTATAACAAAAAATATCGGTGGATTTGGCTGAATTTTTAGTATGATTTAGTCTATGTTGTTTTAAATAGAAATTAATTGGGTCACAAACTCCAAAAATGAACAGTTTTGCTGCTAGGAGGCTCTAAAATCACCGTTGCCTCAAAATAGACCACCTATTTTGAAAGCCTGGGAAAATGTATTTACATATTTTATTTTAGGTTATGCTATATAGTATTGTGCTTTTTATTTTAAAAATATCTAACCGCTCTCCACTACCCCCGACCTCCCCCTGTCCCAATTTACAAAATATTCTTTTGGGTACTTTTAAATAAAAATAAAAATAAATTGGTTGACAAACTCTAAAAATAAACAGTTTATTTATTTCTTATAAAACTAATTCTATACTCCCTCATATTCCCCCCTTTGCCTGTTTAAAAAAGCAAAAAATGGATATAAGCTGTATAAGCTTAATTAAAAAAATCTATATTTTAATTATCATCCAATCGTTGAGGGAGGGACACAACAAAAAATAATTAGATATTCTGCTACAGAACATAACATCCCCACTTTTCTTTTAAATATCTCATTCAATTGCAATTGTATTTTCAGGGTAAAATGATCCAAAATTAGGGGTTCTCTGGTAAACATTGAGAACGTACGTTTACCAAATATTTCAATTAAATCAAATGCAACTATCAACAATCTTTTTTAGTATGATAGTAGTAGGCGGATATGGACAATATTTTTGACATTATTTGTCAAACTTATACATTGGCTTTCTGATATTAGTAATAATTATTGTGCTTTGTTGTCCTTTTTTGTGTTGTGTTGTTGTACGATATATTGTGTTTTTGTATATTTGTTTACTGGTTGATATTATTATAATGGCTTACCAAAATTGAGAAGCTTGCTACGTATGCGAAAGACTTTTTCGCCCAGCGCAACTTTCACGAATGGATGGAGAAGAAAATGTAAATAAACGCGAAACAGCAGTTATTTGGCGAAATGCTGCAAACAGACCTCTTCATGTGGATAACAGACACCTTTTCATTAATTGCAGTCGATCTATTAATCAAGAATTGACAGACGTAGAAAATAATCCGTTTTGTCTAAGACTCAACGTTTTAAGTTAAACAAATAATTCTACTTGCTTTGTTTGTGATGAAGTAAATGACATTCATAGACTTTCTGTTGAATGTAGAGTTGATGCATTTATTAGAACTAATATTTACATTTCTGAAGACGTAAAATCATGTCAGGCACATTTGGCCGACAAATCCTGTATCCTAAATATTCTTCTTCCTGGTTTGCGTTACGTAAATAGACCTTGTGTTTTTAAAGGTCCTAGGATACAATTTTTTTTACAGCAAATGCGAAAAACTGTCAACACGTTTTCTGAAAACATGTATAGTAATGAAGACTGTTGCAGTGATGAAGAGTTCCAAAAAACTTTTTCTGTGACAAAAGAACAATTTAGGGAATTGTATACATTTTGTGATTCCGTGCCTGAAGGAAATATATTAAGATATATAAGCAACAAATATTTACTTTCTTTTTGTGCAAGATGCATCATGGTCTATCTGATGAGTTTTTGCGGGTTATTTTTCATTATTCCACAAGACAGAATACCAGTGCAATCATATCTTTAGTAAGGAGATCTTTAATGCAAAGGTTTGTCAATGATAATCTTGGTTTTAATTCAATAACAAGAGAACAGTATATACAAACAAAATCATGTGACTCATTTTGCAAATAGACTGTATAACCCTGAGCGCAATGACTTCAAAGCAATTGTATATGCTGATTCTACTTATGCGTATATTCCGAAGTGCAGTAACTTTAGAGTTTTAAGACAATCGTATAGTACACACAAAGGAAGACATATTAAAACCAGTATTAATGGTAGCTCCAGACGGTTTTATTTTGGATATACAAGGACCTTACTTTTCAGACAGCCGTAATAATGATGCGCAATTACTACGGAATGAATACGAAAGAGACCACGCAGGCATGCAGCGTTAGTTTAATCGGGGTGATATTTTTATATTAGATCGAAGATATCGTGATTTCTTTTATGGAAGAAAATGGTTTCTTATGTATAACGCCTTCACTTTTAAGACATGGTCAGCGCCAATTTACTACTGAAAAAGCTAATGCATCCCGGTTGATAACCAAAACCAGGTGGATAGTGGAAGCTCGAAATGGACATATAAAATCCATGTTCAAGTTATTGGCTGACACTATTACTTTACAACATGCTGTACACCTATGCGATTTTTGTCGGATAGCCGGAGCGATAATTAATAGGTAGGTGTTTGTGTCTTCGATTTTTATTTCTATTGGGGTATTATTAAATCAAAATAATTGGACCAAAATAACATAGGATAGGTGGTAATTAATTTGTTAGATAAAAACATATTTTATAGATACCATGGCCCTATTGCGATAGAAGATGCCAATGAACAATTGGCTGAACACATTATCATCCAAGCACAAGAAGCAAATGTAGTTCAAGCAAGGGTCGAATTTGAAGGACTTATAAGGAGAAATGCCATATGGGTCCAATTAAATCATAATCATCTGCCACATTTTCCTCGTCTTACTTTGGAATATTTGAAACGTTTGACAATAGGTAACAATAATACTATTCTGGAGTTTTATTTCTGATGTTTTTTAATAATTCGCACAATTGATTTTAGGTGTCTATCAAGTTGGACTGGCTGCATCCTACATTCAGGACAAGTTTCAGAGAGACGATGGTGAAACTATTCATGTAGATGAGCATTTTAATAAACATGGGTTTATTAGAATGCGCATTTTTTCACCACGATATACCAGGCTCTCCAAACACCAGCTTTGGATTGCTTTTAACCCTAATATGGAGGATGAAGAGGAGGATGAGCCAATATTGGGTTATTACTGCACGTGCAAAACGGGGGCAAGAACTTTGGGCACTTGTGCACATGTGGCAAGTGTACTATGGTTTTTGGGATGAATCAAGCACCACCTCTTCACATTATTGACATTTAAAGTTTTGTTACTAGTTTTTTTAATTTAAAATGTTAACACCTCTGTTGTTGGTGTGACCTATCAGACACTATGCTCAGTGGCAGTCGATTTTGGTAAGGGTTTTCCGGGTTTTCCCTTACTCAACGCCAACTAGGTCGAATGACGCTATCAATCATCAGTAAGTCGCCCGGAAGCGCTACGGTAAAAAAGAATAATAATCGCCTTTTCCCTAATTCGCACAAGCTTTCAGTAGCTTCTAAAGGTTAATCATCCGCCGGTAGGGGGGTGCTGAAGGGAATAGGGTTATTGTCATTATTATTAAAATTATTTATATTTAAAACTATTTAAATTATTTTTTGAGTTCCTTAAAATAGGGGTTGGGGGTAAGAAGGGGTTATTTTTTTATTACCATTAAAACCTTAATTTAAGTTTATGAAGCATTTAGCAATGCATTTAAAATGACTTAAGAAAATTGAATTTGCGAAATATTTTTTCTCGACTTTAACAGTAAATGGTGTATTCTGAGCCAAGGTTTGTTTTTGTATGTGACCTCATCAGCTAATGATAAAAAATCCACTTTTCTTTTTTTGCTTATGATTGTAACAGCACCTAAAATTCTTTGAGAATTGGGGTAGGGGGAGATCGGGGGGTAGTGCGGGGCGGTTAGATTTTTTTAAATAAAAAATACAATACTATATAGCATAACCAAAAATAAAACTTGCAAATATATTTTTCCAGGCTTTCAAAATAAATGGTCTATTTTTAAAAATGGGTGAACGCCCTCAAGCAGACAAATTGTTCATTTTTAGGGGTTGGCGCAATGGTAACATTTGTTGAGAATGACATGGACTACATCATATCAAAAATTTTAAAAAATCCACCGAAACCCAATTTCCATAAGAAACCTGCGGGGTCCTTTAAATGATTTAACTAACAGTAAACTTGATCTAAATTGTCCAGTAGCAACATGTACAAGTGTAGAATCTTTTCAATAATTTATTTATTTATTTATTTACTTATTCACGGGTAACCCCATTAAAAAAAAAATACAATATTAATTAGAATAAAAACAGCAAAATAAATACTTAACAAAATACTAAACTAATACTAATATAGGTAATATAAAATACTATACAAAATATAAAATATAACGGCATCAAATAACAATTATAAAATCAGTTAGAAAATGAAGACAAAAAAAAATGTTAGACTTCCATTATTTAAATAAGTCCTGAGAGCATTAATAGTTCCAAAAATATCACAATTTTTACATTTCAACTTATTACATTCACGTAACATTCGACTTACTGGTGAATTAAAGGCATAATTAGTGGTATGTAGTGGTATATTAAATAAGTCGAATTGTCTAGTCCTACTAAAGGTATTAAAATTAATAAGACCTACTGCTTGGGGAGAATCAATATTCCCTGTTAACAATTTATTTATAAAAATTATATCAGAAACTGTTCTTCTAAAGTGAAGTGATTTTAAGTTTAATTGAGAATTAATTGAAGCATATGAGTAATCTCCTCTTATATAACCCATTTTATTTAATAACTACATACAAGTATGAAATTAGATTGTGTTACAATAAAACGGGGTACTTGTAGGTATAAGCGAATTACTAATAAGTTGTAGACTTGTTACAATTGTTAGCAACCCCGTAAGAGACGCCGCTGGAATATCTAGTACTATGACTCATTGGCGATAAGTCGAAATCACCAGAAATTATATAAGCGTTTTATTTAGATATAGGGCATTATTGTGCGAATCATTATACAGTTTAGTCGAATATAATAAATAGTGAAGTTAAATAGTCGAGTTTAGTGTTACAACCCTCTCCTAACACAATTGTAAGCATTGTGTTATTATAGGCCCCTGGTCGTTGCTTGGAGTCTGTGCCGGTCGGCGTAGCCTATATTTTCTTCGTCTTCTTGTTGTATATTTTTCTCTTTAAAAAATCTAAAAAAACTTCAAATGCGTCATTTGAATTACATCATGTCTATTAGCGGCATATTAGTACACGACCGTTTAACGGCAGTTTAAGTACAGCCTCCATTAAATTGAATTTAATTAATTAGTAAATAATAAATTATTTCGATCTTTTGAAAAATTGGTTGTGTAAGAACGTCAAAAAGGAATACGCTTTAATATGCGTAGCCTGTAATTTTGTTTATTCGATGGTACAAAATGTATGTACTGATAGTAAAAAGCAATAGAAGTGTAAAAGTAAACTTGTTACCTAACAGTTTCTACGTCAAACTGAATGTACAATTTAAAAAACATGTTAGATTAATTTATAGACACGATTAGCGTACAAAGTATCCACTTTAGATTAGGAAATCTATTTAAACAAATGATTAAATAATTAAAATTTTTATTTAAATCAATTATTAGTTACATGTGTCAAAATTACATCCGGCGATTGCGTCGCTTAATCGCGAGAATAGTTCTTTGGAATTTCTAATAAGCAACCATAAAATATTTTTATGATGTTTTAAGTTTAAATTAATATTTCGCTCGAGTTTTGTAATAATTGAATAATATAACAGTGAGTACGATAGTTAAGGCCAAGTTCAACGCGTTGTCAATGACTAGTAACGGCGACTTTTTTATTACAAGAAATACAGCTCTGAACGATAATATTTTTAAAAACTGTTTTCAAAAATGGGTTCAAAATACTGTAAAGAATGTGAACGGGCCTTTATTACCTTATAACCTTGATCGTTGTCAAAATTAAAATTATAACCAACAAATTTACAAATGTCGACTCTTAGGAAAGAAAGAAAATTATTATGTACAAGGCGTGTTTCCACAACTATTCTTACCTCTAAATTAAATACCCTTATAATATATAACACTCCAAGTGGGTGGTCAAAGTGCGGTTTACGTAGAGTACTCTTCGTATTACAAAAGAAAAGAAAAACCGGTAGGTGGATATTACAATTAAATATGTATATATACAAAAGAAATTAAGTCTATTTAACCAAGTATTTAACTCTATGTTTGTTGTAGGCTGAGTCTTAAACGACCTAACCTCGTTAGTAGATGGGGGCCCTCCGAAATATAGGGTTAAAAAAAGGAACCGTCTTACTTGTGGTGATTAAGTGAACTCAACGAAGCACGATGTCCAGTTAGGCAGCTTCCTCTTGAAATCGGCAGGTAGTAGACTGCTATGAAAATGAGTTCGTAATCGGTGGGGTTATCTAATTGTCTGTACTCTGTTGCTAGCACGCAAACGGTGAAGTGGAGAAGCCCTATTCAATATGGAGAGGTGGAGAGAACTTGCACACAGTCTTTAGAAGTATTCCTCTAATAAAAGCGTTTACACAGAATTGTAAATCTTAACGAGCGAAGGAAGGAACGCCCGAATGAAAGGAGCGAACCAAGGAGATAGGAGATCCTTGATGCTACGTGACCTTTTAGTTATTAATTTATTCAATTCACACTTTTAGCCCGATACTATATCCACTACTAGGTGTATGAATCACAAAGATCACTAACAATATATCGGACTAAAGGAATCTATGGTTTTTGCACAAGAATAAATCCTAGAAAATCCTAGCTGAAATCTTGGCACATGCCACAATCAGAATCCAAGCAAAAACTGGGCCACAAAATGGCCAACAAAAGTCAATGTCTTAGCAAGAAGGCCCTGACTACAAAAGGGTAATAGGATAATTTCTGGTAAGACTGTGGTGAATATTTATAAATTTAGAAGAATCTGACAACTGAAGGAGTTAAAATCGACATGTAAACAATAACAATAAAAATAAAGCTTTTTAGTAATAAATGAGCTAGAGTTATTGCTCAAAGTAGCGAAATATATTTACTTATATTTTAAATTATTTATTAAGGTATTAATTATAATTGAATATACTCCAGGTGAGATTATACTTTATTACAAAATATTATCTTATATTTTACTACAAAATATGTTTGATAAAAATGGATATTTTATGAATTTATTTAATGGACCCATTTTATTGATTTATATACATTTATATACCGCACACTCTTAAAGCTAAAGGTAACTAAAGAGTTATATATAGGTTATAGTAGAATAGGTAAGTAATAGAGTAGTTTAGTAATTAGAGTAGCTTAGGGTAAGTTAGAATCAAATAGAAGTAGAATAGTGTACATAGTTAAGCGTAGAATAGATTAGAAGTAGAATAGTGTAAATAGTTAGCGTAGAATAGTAATAGGAATAGGTAGGATAGATTAGACTAATTTAGGATAGGGTAGGATAGACATTAAAATAAGTTAGAATAATTGAGATTAGTTTAGGATAGTTTAGAATAGAAAAACCTAGTTTAGAGTAGTATAAGTTTAGAATAATTTACAATAGGGTAGGCTAGGAAATAGGATAGGTTAGAATGGTATCCAGTCAATTCGTCGCGCGACAATTTATCGCGCGACCTTTCAGAGCCGACAATTCATCGCCACGACTTTTCATCGCTACGACAATTCATCGCCACAAAAATATGGTATTGGATCTATGATTTATACAGTATGTCTGAAAAACAAACAATTTTTTGTGCTATATTGAATTTTTCTTATAAGTACCAAATAAAATTATTTTTTCGAAAAAATTACAAAATATCTTACTCTAAATTACACAAAAATATGATTTACTTTTTTTCTGCTAAGAAAAATATAATAAATATCAATAATGTATTATTGATAAGCCAATTTAAAGTGTATAAGCGGCAGTCGCAGGTTCTCAACAGTCCTTTACCTACTATTTAAAAAGGATTATCTTCATTAGCCAATTCGGGTAAGTTACCACATTAGTTAATAATAATAGAGAATTATAATTATCCTTTATTAATCCTTTCAAGGAGAAATTCATAGTGCAATCAATATTTAATTCTAAAAAGGATTATCTTCAATAGCTTGTTTGTGTAAGTTAGTATTTTAGATGCCCTGTTTATAATATATGTATGTAAGGTTTAAATAAGAAATACCAACGAACTGTAATCATTCTTATTTTGTTTTTGTACGAGTTTACATCATTTTAAAATTTGAAAATGCCGTTACAATTTGTTGACAGCGAAAGAGGTCACAAAATGCTTTTATACAATGGCCATACACATTCTAAAAAAAAAATTTCTGGAGAAAAAGGTATTTGGAAATGTTTTCTATATCATAAATGGAGATGTACCGGTCACATTCATACCATAGGCGATGAAATTGTGAAGAGTACCGAACATAATCATGTGTCAGATAGTGCTGATGCCGAAGTAAGAAGAGCTGTTAAAAAAATGAAAGTTTTAGCTGAACAAAGTGGTTCCACTATTTAACAAATCATTACAAAGGTTTCCGAGGGTTTATCATCATCGGCTGCAGCCAGATTACCACAAGTGAGTGCAATGAAAAGAACTATTCAACGAAAAAAGGAAAAGACAGAAGGAATTCCTGCGATTCCAAATTCTCTGCTTCAATTAGTTATTCCACAGGAATATACACTGACAAGCAGTGGTCAGTTATTTTTAATGTACGACAGCGGCCCATCAGAAGATCGAATATTAGTGTTTACAACAGCAAGAAATCTTGACTACATGTTGGAGTATGAACACTGGTACGGAGATGGAACTTTTTCAACAGCCCCTAATATGTTTTCCCAAATATATACAATCCATGGCGTCAAATATTCAAATACCATTCCAACAGTATATGCAATTCTGCCGAATAAAAGAGAAGAAAGCTATAGACTTTTATATGCAGCATTAAAAAATTTGAAACCTGAACTTTGCCCTACATCTTTTTTAATGGATTTCGAAAAAGCAGCGATGAATGCGGTACGAAGTGAATTCCCTAATACTCAAATTCGTGGATGCTTTTTTCATTTTTCTCATTGTATATGGAGACAAATCCAGAATACCGGATTTCAGAGGCGATATGTGGATGAAGAAGTGTTTTCATCAAATTTGCGACTTCTGGCTGCACTTGCTTATGTTCCTGAAGACGATGTAGAGAGTGCTTTTTATTTATTATTGGAAAGTGAATTCTATGCAGAAAACGAGGACTTAGCAGATTTAATAAACTATTTTGAAGACACGTGGATTGGTAGATTAGACAGAATAGGAAGAAGACGGTTACCAAAATTTCCTATATCTTCTTGGAATTGTTACAATGCAGCCAGAGAGGGAATTGCTAGAACTAATAATGCAGTTGAAGGATGGAACAGTTTCAGTTTAATTGTTTCCATTGCACATCCCAACATTTGGAGGCTAATTAAGGCTTTACAAAAGGAGGAAAGCCTTAACAAATTTAAAATAGAGCAAATTGTGGCAGGTAATGAAATTACTCAAAAAAAAAATTACAAAGATTCTGCACGTCGTTTAAAACTACTTACAGAATCTTACGACGCTCGTAATACCATGGAATATCTTCGAGGAATTGCGCATAATTTTCGAATGCAAGTCTAAATTATTTAGTATTATTATATTATATTAATTCAATTTAAAATGTAATAACTAGCAACTACAATTTTTTATAATATATTTTTTTTCAATATACCTACTTGTTTTTTATTACCTATACTAAAAAATATATAAAATAAAATTTTGATTATAATAAAAAAAAATAAAATAAACCATTAAATGAATTCTAAAAAATGGCTGGCGACAAATTGTCGTAGCGGTGAATTGTCGTAGCGGTGAATCGTCTTACGATGAAATGTCGGCTCTGAATTTTCGCGCGATGAATTGTCGGGCGATGAATTGACGTAGATCCGGTTAGAATAGTTTAGAGTAGTGTAAACTAGGGTAATTTAGACTAGTCTAGGTTTAGATAGAATAAAACCTGTAACAATTTTAACTACGGAAATAAATAACACAAAACATTAATTTGTATGTAGTTTTCATTCCCAACAAATCAATACAATAACTGAAAAATCAAAATTCCGTATATCGAACGATGGTTCGCAAAGCCACAGCTAATACACTATAAAAAGTGACCTCCAACACCTTTTTATGTTTAACCCAAAAGTAGCGACAAATATAAATATAGACCTTTTCATCACAATTTTTTTTTGTGCGCATACGTCAGTTTCAGCCATCTTTTTCGTACTGTTTTTGTAAACAAGTATGTTAAAATGCTTACGTGAAAAAAATTATAATTGATAAATATTAATTTAAGTCTATATTCATTTAAAAAAAGGAAGAAAAAAGTAAAGTAATAATAAGTTTAGTGTCTTAATTGAAAAATACATTTTCACAATCAATTATAATTATGTTATCTGTACGGAAAGGAACAATGAAACAGTGTTGTTATGTAAAAGTGACACACGGTATAAATCATTCAAAGGCAATAGATATTATTTTATAAATTTTCCAAAGCCTTAACTGCAATATCGTAAACAATTATCAGGCAAAATCCATATTGAAAGATATTCGAAATGTGCATTAAGTGTGAAAAAATATGGTCGAAGTGACAACGGTTTTCGATGGATTAATGATGTTACTAAAGATACTTATATTTAACTGCATTTTCATGGAGAAAGTGGTCCAACAGAAGAAAATTATCATGTGGTATTAAACAATATTTTTTTAATATTAAATACTACTTCGGTATACACATTAAATGATTAAAAATGTCATGTTGATCCTCAAAATAATAAATAATTTATTTTAATAATTATACTCGTGATTAACTTTCATGCTAATTAAAGTGTTTTTGCAAGTAGTAATAGTTGGTTGGCATAATTAATTAGAATAAAGTTATAATTATTATTTGTTTTCATTAATTTTTTACAGAGTTAAAAAGTATTGATACACCTAACCTCTCAATTAGTCCACTTTGTTCCTTTGTAACAAACATCCAAGACACTTCAACCTCCTTTTCAACTGCTCACAACTATGCGCTTCCACAGAGTTATAAAAAAGTTATTCACTATCAACGATTTTTTCTAATGATTAATTTTTCTGTAGAGATAACATTGCTTTACCAGCCATTGTCGATCAAAACAGTACGAAACTTTTGAATTACCGCTATTTCAACATGGTGGCTGCGCTTGCGCTCATCACATGATGAAAAGGTCTATCAAGCATATATTACATCTCCCCCTTTTAAATTTAGTTTCACTAACCTAAGTTTAATAAGCAAGTCTCTCTGGTTGAGCTAATTGACTGCGTCGTCGCAACACTCGCGAACTAATTTCACTTGTCTCTAAATTTTCAGAGTTAGTTACCAGATGTTTCACAAATTACATTTCCCGATTGAGCTGGATACTCTATACGATTATTATCATCGTCAAAATTTACACTATTTACATCTTAATTTACATCTTAATTTACATATTAATTTACATCTTAATTTACATCTTAATTTACATCTTAATTTACATCTTAATTTACATCTTAATTTACATCTTAATTTACATCTTAATTTACATCTTAATTTACATCTTAATTTACATCTTAATTTACATCTCTATTTACATCCAAATCAGATCGTGGAATGATAGAAATACTTTCATTATATTTTTTTTGTTCATTATTTTGTTTTTCTATTTCAACAGACTTATTAATTTTTATTTGATTAACATGACGTTTCGATATCATTCCATTATCTGCTTTAATATTGTAGGTTCTTCCACCAAGTACTTCTGTAATTGTTTGGAGTTTCACAAGTGGTGGTGTGAGGTGTGTTTCTATAGTGAAAAAGAAAACGATTAATGATCAAATGTAAGTCTAAGTTTTTGTTTTCGCTTTTAGCCTTTAAAATAGCTTTTTTAATGATTTCACCTAGTCCATTCGTAGAAGGATGATAAGGAGCACCTGTTAAATGTTGTATGCCGCTAAATTTTAAAAAAGTTTGAAACTCTTCTGATGTAAAAGTTTTTGCATTATCGGTACAAATTTGAAAAAGCAACCCGAATCTACTAAATAAGTCTCGAAAAATTTTAATTGTACTTGAAGTTGTTATATCTGTCATTTGAAAACATTCTATCCATTTCGAAGTTGCATCTTCAATTACAAGAAAAGTTTTATTAAATATTAGACCAAAAAAATCGGCGTGCAACCTTGTCCATGGTTGTTCCGGCCATTTCCAAGTAAATAAATATGATTTTGGTGGATTATTCGAATTAATTGCACATGCTTCACAGTTTTTAGATGTTTGCTCAATCTGTTTGTCAATTGAAGGCCACCATACGTAAGATCTCGCCAGTGCCTTCATTTTTACAATTCAAATATGAGTACTGTGTAATTCCTGTAAAATTGATTTGTGGAATTTATTTGGAACAATTAACCTATAACCCCACATTAAACAGTTTTGTTCAATTGAAATTTCATTTTTTCTTAAGAAAAATGGTTGATGTTCACTCGATGGACAAGAAGTAGGCCATCCGTGTTTTGCATAAAATAATCTACCCTAGTTTCTTGTCTAATTAAATTTACATTTAGAGGAAAATCTGAGGCTTCTATATTATTTAAATATGAAAAATCAAAGTTTAAATTTAAAAAACTGATTTGATCATTATTACTCTCCTCAAAATCAACAGGTAGTCTAGATAAACAGTCAGCTACATTCTGATGATTTTTAACATAGACTATATCGTACGAAAATGCGGATAAAATATGTGCCCATCTTTGCAACCTATTTGCTGCAAAGACGTAATCCCTTTTTATCACCAAAAATGGTCAATAATGGTTTATGATCTGTGCATAAAATAAATTTTTGTCCGTACAAATACTGAAAAAATTCTTTACGCCAAAAATTATAGCTAAAGCCTCTTTTTCAATTTGAGAATAATTTAATTCATTTGATTTTAATAATTTTGATGCGAAAGCAATTGGTTTTTCCGAATTATTTTCATAAATATGAGAAATCGTAGCACCTAACGCAAATTGTGAAGCATCTACAGTTAATTTAATTTTTTCTTCAGGGTTAAAATGTGCTGAAGACGATAACAATATATTTTTTGCCTTTTTAAAACATTCTGCACACTCCGAAGTCCAATACCAAATTGAATCTTTTTTTAGCAAATCATAAAGCGGCTTTAAGATATGAGAAGCATTTTTAATAAATTTACAATAAAAATGTATCATACCTAAAAGTGACTTTAATTCTGTCACTGTTTCAGGGATTTTTGTTTTTTTTATAGCGACTACCCTTTCATATAATGTATGCAATCCATTTTTGTCAATAACATGACCTAAATTTTGACAAAATTTTGAAAAAAAAAATTTTTCTTTTTTAACCTTAAGTCCGCAATCTTGCAAACGTTTAAAAACTTTTTCTAAACGATCAATGTGTTCCAAATCATTTTTACCAGTTACCAAAATATCATCAAGGAAACAGACAATGCCTGGAATAACAAACATTTGCTCCATTATGTTTTGAAAAATTGCCGGGGCACTAATTATTCCGTAAGGTAACCTTGTATAAGAAAAAAGTCCTTTATGAGTCGTGATAGTAACAAGTTCTCTGGAATTTTCAGTTAATAGAACCTGTTGATAGGCTTCCGATAGATCAATTTTAGAAAACTTATCACCACCTTGCAATTGAGAAAAAAAGGTACTCTATTCTAGGCAAAGGAAAATGTTGGACTAATAGGTTTGGATTAAGCGTAATTTTAAAATCGCCGCATAAACGTATTGCACCATTTTGTTTTAAAACAGGAACGATAGGCGTGGCCCATTTTGAAAATTCAATGGGTATTAATAACTTAGTTCTAACCAATCTTTCAATTTCTTCTTCAATTTTTGGTTTCAAATCAAACGGTACTGGCCTAGGTTTACAAAATTTTGGAAGTGCACCCTCTTTAACCTTGAGAGAAATTTCAAATTTATTAAACGCTCCCATTTTATTATCAAATATTTCACTATATTTATTAATAAGAAAAGTAACCTTGGTTGAAGAATCTACATCAAATACAGTGTTACAATTTGTTGGTAAATTTGTATCACAATTTTCATAAAAATTTTCAGATTTTGGAAGTTTACAAATTCCCAAATTTAGCATTTTCAAGCCGTTTCTACCAATGAGTGGTGGACCTCCATTTTTAGGGTCGGTCTTTTCACCTTCAGATAAAGTGCCAGGTAATTTTTATCTCCCAAGTAACTTAAAAAGTAATCTTTTCACTTCTGAATGATAACTTACTTATGAAATTCCTGATAAAATACTTCACTGATGGATAAACAGGTAGCTACATAACCACATAAGGTTAAAAATTACTGGATACTTACCATACATATTATTAACTTGAAAAAACAGAAAATTAATTATCTGACAGCAGAGCTGTGATAAGTATTTAGCAAATGTACTTTAAGTAACCAGTATTAGGTAAGTTAAATTCCAAATCTACTTACAATATTAAGTATAAGTATTTTACGAAAGTACTTGAAATATTAAGTATTTTACTTAAAACAAATAATTCAAGTATAAGTAGCAAGTACATACCTTAAAAATACTTAAAGTAAATTCAATATACTGAAGTAATTCTAAGTACTGAAAATATGTTAAAAATACTTAAAGTACTTTTAAAGATTCAGTATTTTGAAATACTAATTACTAAAGTCATGTTTTAAGTATATATTAAATTAAAGATCCATCTTGAGTTATCAACTTAAAACTCAACATATATAGCTTTGTATAAATTAATAAAGTACACTACTATTTCCTTTAGACAAGACCACTAAAATTGGCCATCCAATATGTTTGTATGTGTATAACATACAATATACCATGTATACTAGGTTTATTAAAATAATTGAAATCTTGAGTTTTACTCGGCGTTTTTGTTATATCGTTACTTGTTACATGATGAAATAAATTATATATTTTCCAACAACTTCATAGAACTTTCCATCTAAAAGAGGGTTGCTTTATATTTTTTAGGTAAGCAAATTATCTTGACCATCGCTAAATTGCTCTGGTTTTTGACTTGGTTCAATTTGTAAAATTTGGTTTTATTCCTTACACCAAAATAATCCGGCAATAACTTTTTTTTGGGTGTCTTGGGGTCTAACTTGGGTCATCGTCGTCTGATATTTGGAACGGATTTCATTTTTTTTGCAGTATTCTCACTTCCTAGAATGGATATGAAATATATTCGTTCGATTGAACGCAATGACATACCTTTTCGTTTTGTAGTCTGTGCATAGATAAGCTAATATCCATGTGAGTGTAGAAAAAATATTTTTTTACAACTGTTAAAAAGCATTTTTTTATCGTCATAGATACGCAAAACAGGTTTTTTTCACATGTGAAAAATTAATTTCTCCAAGCATTTCGCCCACAACATTGAGATACGAGATAGAACCCAACAAAAAGAGATGTATCATATTATTTCACTTATCTATCTAATACACAATTATTTTCAGATACTGTCTGTACCTGTAGACTATACACTATCTTAGGACTGTATGCTTATTACTCTTATTATAAGTAGTATTATTAGTACCCAGGTATCGGTGAACTACAAGTCTAGCATCAGCACACGTTAGACGTCGTGTGTCGCAAAGATTTGATTTATTTGAGCGTGTTTACTGTCACTACTGTATTGTTTACTGTCCGGGTAATATGAAATGCGAGTCCTAGCTTGTTTGGCATTGCAGTATTTTTAATACTTCAAGTAAATATGTACTTAAAATAGTTTCAAAAGTACTTTAAGTATTTTCCATTTAAGTACTTACTGTTAAAAATTACTTAAGTATTTTAAGAAAAAAACTTTAAGTAAATTCGGATTTTCCAGTACATTTTTCAAGTAACAAGTAATACTTACAACAAAAGCGTTAATTTAAGTATAAGTACAAGTACTTTTTTTCAAATGTAATAAGTACATTTCCAAAAGTATCGTTAGTTCATAAATACTTTAAGTAAAATACTTAAAGTAAAAAAATACTGATTATTTATTTCAAGTACGTTTTTGTACTGAGTACCCCAGCTCGGTCTGACAGATAGTAACTCTCAGATAATATATCCGTCAATTAGTTATCTGGAACTTTATCTGAAGGTGAAAAGACCGACCCTTAATTACATATGTTTTTAATACATATTTGTTATTTTCGAAAACAATATTTAAATTCAAAAATCCCATAGGTTCAAAAGTAACTCCTATATAATCTCTCAATGACAAATCGTTTTTAGACAATTTTCTGTTAATGAAATATTTCATATACATTTTTTCATATATTGCAGAATGAGCAAAACCGGAGTCAGCCTCAAAACTCATTGGTATCTTTTCAACAACTAATTTTACAAAAATAGGTATCACGTTTTCATAATAATTATTATCAATTATATCATTGCTTAACCCTTTCAGTCATGTTGGGTACAATTGTACACATTGAAATTAATGCATCTATCATTTTACAGGAATCTGTAAACAAAACCATTGTAATAAAAATCTATATTTTATAGGTACTATACTTATGTGTTTTGTATGTAGATGGCGCAATAGCCCTTTAAAAGTTGAATGAAAATTAATGTCAAAAGTAATGTGGTTGCAGCTGCTTTGTTGGTAATAGGTAAGTATACTTTTATCTTGATATATCAGTTTGAATAAAAGTCAATCGCAGTTTGTATTCTTGTGTAATGTTGAAAATAGTGTTGGTTTTTACTAATTGTAAAAATATTTTACTAAAATTCTACTTTCTCAAATAGATAACTGTCCATCAAATTCGATGGGTACAGTTGTACCCAAAATGACCAAGTGTTATAATTATTTTCAGGGTAAAATGCCTCAAAAAAAAAAGTTTGACGGAGAAGGAACTGCTAGAGGAGTTACAAAAAGGGCTGTCTGACGTAGAAGGTTTTTCTAGTGATGACAGTGACAATGAAGAAGAGATCCAAGTAAGGCAGAGAATTGGACAAATAATAGATGATGTCTCAGAACAACTAAACAAGGGGGACAATGAGGAAGAAATAGAGGATGGTGAAGAACAGGATGAAGAAGAATATAACTATGATGACTTTATTACTCTGAAAAAAAAATGTAAAATGGTTACAGAATGTGCAATATGTAACAAGAGATTTACAAACTAAAATATCCCAGAATTCCAATGAAAACTGTTCTGAGGAATATCCAGTTACCTATTTTCTGAGATATTTTCCCGAAAGTTTATTTGAAGATATAGTTCAATACACAAATATGTACGCTTTGCAAACGGGAACTGAGAAATTTTTACCATGTAACCTGCAAGAAATAAAAGCTTTTTCGGCCTAAGTATTCTAACAGGATGTATAAAATTTCCAAGACTGCGTATATATTGGGATAAATCGTTAAAAGTTGATATTTTTACAGAGACAATGACAATTAATCGTTTTTTCAAACTTCGCACCACATACATTGTGTGGACAATCTGAGACCTAGACAGGGCAACGACAAACTGTGGAAAGTTCGACCAATTTTTGAATCAGTCCTAAAGAGATGTAGAGAACTACAGGTAGAAACAAATATTTGCATCGATGAACAAATTATGCCCTTCAAAGGAAGATTGTCTATAAAGCAATATATCAAAAACAAGCCACATCCATGGGGGGTAAAGCTGTATTTACTAGGTGGTGAAAGTGGACTAACTTACAATTTTCTAATCTATCAAGGTAGTACCACGGAAATAGAGCCTTCCTTTTTGAAATATGGACAGGGTGCAGCAGTCGTATTACATTTATCAAAATAACTCGAACCTAACAAGCACATATTGTACTGTGACAATTATTTTACAAGCTATCATCTTCTACAAATTCTCAATCAAAAATCAATCTTTTTTGCTGGAACTGCTAGACTCAATAGGTTTTCTAAACCACCTTTAACTGACGTAAAGGATTTTTCAAAAAAAGAGACAGGACCAACGGAACAAATTATCTCTACAGATGGAGTTGTAGTAACCAGATGGTTAGATAACAAGCCAGTGATTATGGTATCCAACTTCGTTGGGATTGGGACAGAAGACCTTGTAAAACGATGGGATAAAAAACAAAATCGTTCATTGACGTAAATCGACCAGAAGTTATACAAAAGTACAATAAGTCCATGGGTGGCATAGATAAAACAGATGCTCTTATTGCATTCTACAGAACAAAAAGTCGTTGTAGAAAGTGGACTGTTCGACTAATCTTTCATGCAGTTGACATGGCACTAACAAACTCTTGGTTGGAGTATAAAAAAAAACATGCATACTCTAGAAATTTCTCAAAAAGATATAGTGGACCTTCTACATTTTAGGAAGAAAGTTGGCAAATCGCTTGTAAAAGCGAATTCTTACAACAACCGAAAACGGGGAAGACCATCAAGCGGTATATCCAGTCCGGTAGTGGCAGCCAAACGTCGAAACATTGACGTTAGGCCTCTTACTGAGGTGCAATATGATAATATTGGACATTATCCAGAGCACCCAGAGTTAACTTTACCTTTAATATGCAAAAACCCTGGTTGTGGAGGCAAGTCAAGATGGAAGTGCCAGAAGTGCAATGTTTATCTGTGTCTTCAAAAGGAGAGAAATTGCTTTCTTACGTTTCATCATAGATAGTTTTTGTACGTTTGTTAAGTACTTTTGGGTACAAATGTACCCATAATAAATTTTATATATATATATATCTATATGCTATAATTATTTTAATTAAAAAAAAATAGTTATTTGAACTCATTTATGTACATTTTAAGCAAAAAATAATTTTTCTCCCGCTGAAAAAAAAATTGGTACTGAAAGGGTTAAATTGCATAAAATTGACTGCTCAGAATAATCATAAGAATTATCTTCAACAAATTGTTTGTTTGATTCAGCTAAATTAGAATTTGACAAATTTGTATCAATTTCGATATCACTTAAATATTTATGTGATTTTTTTTTACATTGTGGAGCTAAGTGGCCTTTCACACCACATTTATGACAATTACAATTTTTAAATGCGCACTTACTAGAGGTATGATTGGTACGACCACAAACCCAACATTTTTTAAAAGAAAATTTTTTATTCTGGCTTACCGGAGAATTCCTTGCATGGTTCTTACCCGTCGAACTAGCGCTGGTTGCTCGGCCCCTAGTTCATGAATTCTGGTCTTTGTTCTGGTGTCGATGAAAATTCACAGGATCCATTGGCTCCTGTTTGATATTAACACCCAAACTTTCGCGAATAGAATGTTCTTTCAATGATGATTCTTTTGAAAGACCGATTTTTAACACATAATTTAGGGTAACATTCGCCTTTGTGACATCTTCCTCGAAAAGACGATCCATCATTTTAACTTCACCAATGCCGATCACAAATATATCCTGCATTATGACATTTAATTTATTTCCAAAATTATACTTTGAAGCTAAACTTTTTACACGGGCTTCCCATTCCCCAACACTTTCATTATTCTTCCTCCTTGCAGAGTATAATTTTAACCTTTCTGCAAAGTACGATTTAACTGGAGTTAAATGCTCACTTAACAATTTGATTAAGTCTTCATAAGATTTTCCATTAGGAAGTTCGGGTACACATAAGGTACGCACTAATTTGTAGCAATTCTCTGATAATGTATTTAGAAGTATTGCTTTTTTTCGTCCCGCGTCCTTAATTTCATTTGCAATGAAAAATTGCGTAAGTCGTTCGTGAAATACCGAAAAATCTGAGCACACATGATCAAAAGTATTTAATGTTCCTAATAACCCGAAACAACTTTTTTCGTCCGGCATTTTAATGTACTTTCTTTTTTTTTTTTTCAGGTGAAGGGGGAGAAAAAGTCCTTTATATCTCACAAGGAAAGTTAATGTTTATTTATTCAATAAAACATTGAGTGCGACCGGTTTCGAAGTATCACTTCATCTTCAGGCTCGCCTAGTGGAAAGGAGAATATGTGGTGTAAGGTGTGTTAACTTTGAGCCAACGATATATAAAATAGTAAAAAAGAAAACTCACCATACTCTCCATCCACTAGGGAATACTACAAACAAGTTTCATCAAATGTGGGGGATGAAATAAATGGTAAAATAAACAATGTTACAAGTTGTATAAATGTTAAAAATATTTGAAAAACAAATATTAGTCAGTTTAAATAGTTAAAAATTTAAAATTTTCAAGACTATACAAAACAAAACACATACATTAAACAGATTAAAAGAGAAGGCTTATTTTAAACACATTATTGTTTTTTAAAAATAATTAGTAGTGTTACTTAACCTAACATTTTTGAAAGGAGACCTGTCAAGTTAAGGCCTCTACAGGTGGTGGATAAACTTTGTAAGATTCTTTTCTTTCTTCTGAGAAAATATAATCCCTACAAGTGACACCCTGAGACTCGGAAGTACTCGAGCGCCAGTTTTTTTAATGTGGTTTGCTCCACAGTTCGGGCAGCTTTTAGTGGAGGTGACGGAATAACTCCAGGCGTCTTGTTAATATCAGACTATCAATAAAAGAAGGTAACAATAACGGGCTTTAATCGTTATTGTTACGTAAAAGTATTCTGAAGCTGAAATAAAAAATGAAGGGGAAAGGAAGACACACAATTATAAGCCAGAATTCAAAATTAACACATGTATTTCTTACGAAAGCTAATAACAAATGTCGTAAAATATTTCAAAGCCCCACCATGAACAAAAAAAAAATAAGAGAGAAAAAAAAATAGCGGTTGCGGAACGGTAGCTGTGACAGGACGGAGCTCAATCAGACGTTTATTAATTATTTACAGAAATATATCAAAGGAATAAATTAAGTTTACAAATTCGGCCCGTGGCTGTGTTTTATTTATTATAGTAAATTCTAACTGCAAACGGAATAATGGTTTTAATGGTTTTCAAAAATTAATTAGTACCAGGTATTGGAAACGTTATTATTCCCAAACAATTTTTGTGTTAAATTAAAAAAAAAAAATTATGGAACTCACCCTATATTTATAAAAAAAAATTAAATATTCTTGTCGGTATTATTTCTTTAGGAAAATATAAAAGAAGGAATGACAATTTCCCTTATTTATATCAAAACATTCTTTAATAATAAAAATAAAAATATTCAGTAACTCCCCAATTACAATATCCAAACGGCTAGTCAAAAATAAAGCGAAAACTACCCCCAGCAAGCGGAAACTACCCCAAAGCAATATCCAAAATGCTAGATAAGCCCTTGTGAACCACTCAACGCAGGCAGTCTCTAAATTCAGATATTATTCTAAAATTCTTTTTCTAAATAAAGCGAAAGCTACTTCAACAAGCGGAAACTACCCCAAAGCAATATCCAAAATGCTAGATAAGCCCTTGTGAACCACTCAACGCAGGCCGTCTCTAGATTCAGATATTATTCTAAAATTATTTTTCTAAATAAAGCGAAAGCTACTTCAACAAGCGGAAACTACCCCAAAGCAATATCCAAAGTGCTAGATAAGCCCTTGTGAACCACTCAACGCAGGCCGTCTCTAGATTCAGATATTATTCTAAAATTCTTTTTCTAAATAAAGCGAAAGCTACTTCAAATGATACTAATTATAATCGGAAATTAACCCAAATAATACTAATACTAATTGGAAACTACCCTAACCCAATATCCAAAATTACTGACTCTACTTAAAAGTAATACGAAAATTATTCTTTTTCTGGCACCAATTAATTTTAAACCTCACAAGAGGAGGTAAGATACTATAGATCACAACTTTGAACTAGATATTATTGATAAAATTCTAACACATAAACAAAATAAAATTCAACAAAACTTACTTTATATTAACAATCCTAATATGGTACATGAACTAACCACCAGTAAGAAATACATTTCTCTTACCTTTATTGGAAAAGCATCCTATAAAGTGGCAAGCTTACTTAAAGACCACTATAAAGTATCATTCAAAACCCCCTCCTCATTACATAAGTTATTTGTTCATAATAAAGATAAATTAGATCCCTTTGACTTATCTGGAATTTATAAATTAACTTGTAAATCTTGCCATTCTTTCTATGTGGGACGCACATTTCGAAATTTCAAGATCCGTTTAAAAGAACATTTGCGTTGTCTTAACCAAAATACAACAGGATTTTCACATTTTGCCAACCACCTACTAGACTCAAATCACGACTTCGATTCAACTGAAGGTTTCGAAATACTACATAGTTCCTACCATAGATTTACTCTTAATAGCTTCGAAAGCCTCGAGATATTGAGAAATTTAAAATTAAATCCTGTTGGTTGCTTAAATGCCCAGTTAATGTCAGAAACTCCTCCAGTTTTCTCAACACTAATCTAAATTTATCGTTTTGACTCCTTTTTAACCTCCCCCTTTATTTCTATTCACATATTTTCTTGCAAGGGGTACATTTCAGTAAGTAATTTTTTCCCACAAAAAACCAACAAGCATGTTTAAAGATTAGATTATGTAATATTCGTATTCTGTCATTTTCTTCTTTCATTTTTCAGTTGCTTCACAACAGTTAACCCAGTCATTTCTTCTTCTTTCTTTTTTATCCTACAACATCACATACACTTGGTAATTGGTTCATGGCCCAAATCTTATATAATAAATAATAAATATTTCTCCACTCATAGTTTGCATCTTATTACCTATACCCTGTCATAAGTTTATCCACCACCTGTAGAGGCCTTAACTTGATAGGTCTCCTTTTAAAAATGTTAGGTTAAGTAACACTACTAATTATTTTTAAAAAACAACAATGTGTTTAAAATAAGCCTTCTCTTTTAATCTGTTTAATGTATGTGTTTTGTTTTGTATAGTCTTGAAAATTTTAAATTTTTAACTATTTAAACTGACTAATATTTGTTTTTCAAATATTTTTAACTTTTATACAACTTTTAACATTGTTTATTTTACAATTTATTTCATCCCCCACATTTGATGAAACTTGTTTGTAGTATTCCCTAGTGGATGGAGAGTATGGTGAGTTTTCTTTTTTACTATTTTATATATCGTTGGCTCAAAGTTATCACACCTTACACCACATATTCTCCTTTCCACTAGGCGAGCCTGAAGATGAAGTGATGATACTTCGAAACCGGTCGCACTCAATGTTTTATTGAATAGATAAACATTAACTTTCCTTGTGAGATATAAAGAACTTTTTCTCCCCCTTCACCTTAAAATTACCTCAACTCACACATGGCTACCCCCTTGTCAATACTTTATTTTTTATTAACAAAAAAAAACCCTACTTGCACTGCACACACGTAAGTTCACAAAACTCGTCGCCAAATGTTACGTATTGGAAAATATTAATTTGAATATTTTAACTACGGAAATAAATAACACAAAACATTAATTTGTATGTAATGTTTTATTCCCAACAAGTCAATACAATAACTGAAAATTCCAAATTCCGTATATCGAACGATGATTCGCAAAGCCACAGCTGATACACTATAAAAAGTGACTTCCAACACCTTTTTATGTTTAACCCAAAAGTAGCGACAAATAGAAATATTAAGCGTATATTACAGTTTGTTTTACTTTTAATGCATAATATTTTAATGAGTGATATTTAACAAATATTTAAAAGTTATGGACTTTCCATCATTTTTTATAGTATTTAAAAGTTAAAACGCAAAATACATTTTTTCATTTTGCCTAATTATTTCAGGAATCTTGTGATAAGATTTAAAAATGTAGAGCCCATAAGATACTGCCATCTGAACAGACGGAATAGACACTAAAGTAAAAAATAGCAACATCGCTCCCTATGCAGACGAATGTAAAATGGCTTAGCCCACTTTGTCCATGTCCTGGGTGAGGGGCGAGGTGTTGTGTGGGGAAAGGTTTCAGGTAAATAAATTATTCTATAAATGGTATTTTTCGTTTGGAACACAACACAAGTATGTTTGTTTAGAAAGTTTGACGTTTATGGTTTGACGTGAAATTTCAATTTAATGGACTTTAATCATTTAAAAGAAAATGTACTTATTATTTATATATATTATTGTAGATCCAGGTATGTTTTCGGTTTTTATTTTATTTTTATTTTCTTTATTTGGCTAGTTTGCTAATATCACAATATTCAAATTTAGTAAAAAATAATGTAATAACATAAGAATTATTTTAATCAAATTCTAAATAGGAAATGTAATTTAACTGCAATTGCTTTGAAAACAGTATTTGCATATGGTCTGTGAATTTCATCTGTTTCCGAATAATCACCCTTAAATATTTGAATTTTTCTACTAACTGTATAGAATTTTTTCCAATTTCCTATATTGTTTGTCTACAAACTGCATATAGTTATTACTTATCAGCATATATTTTGTTTTAGGTATTTGTGTTGATTTTTACCAAATGATTGCAATATCATTTATAATTAATTTGCAGAGTTTCATTGACAATTAACTTTTACTAGGTTATCTGAATCCTTACCACTTACAAGAAACATAAATAAGGACACCATAGGTAGAGAGAGACATTACATTAAAATCGCTATTTGTCGAACGAAGATAGGCGTCTCGATAGGAGACGTACTGAAAGATGAGAATCCCACTGCCTATGTTATTTAATTTTAATCTCTCTGACCTGATACTTAGATAATCTACATGCTACTCCAATACATGCTTTATAACATAGATATAAAAAACCACTTTTTTACCCATACTTTTTAATTTTTTTATCGAATGGTTTTGATCAACAGAATCAAATGCATTTTAAAGAAATACAATTAATTTTTAAGTGTACATATGGCGGGTTGTACAATAGGCAGTTAAACTGTAGATTTAGTTTAAACTGTGTTGTATACTCATCGGTTATTGTTAAATATAGTTTTAAAAATGACATTTGTTTTTGAATATAACTAGTTAAAAATAAAACTCTTCTTAGTTAAAATGAGTTTAAAATATTTTTTGTACAACCTGTCCATAATGTATTTTGTAATAACTATAAATCATAATATTCTTGTTAGGAAGTTGGAAAGCTGAGGGTTTGATCAATCGCTGTTGAGATTATTTTCATCTTACCTAAATCATCGTTTTAATTATGTCTTTTAAAACGGATTTTTATCTTCAGCCCTCACAGCAACATCTGGAGTTCCACAGAGCTCCAATCTGGGGCCACTATTATTTAGTATATTTATAAATGACTTGGCAATAAACTTAACATGCTGCTGACTTAAAAATATTTACCTCAATCTCATCA
The DNA here is from genome assembly GCA_927349885.1 of Psylliodes chrysocephalus. NCBI lineage: Eukaryota > Metazoa > Arthropoda > Insecta > Coleoptera > Chrysomelidae > Psylliodes > Psylliodes chrysocephalus. The sequence goes on from OV651818.1 coordinate 1,116,968, forward strand.
ATTCAAGACTATTCTTTTTACAGACCTAACTGGGCATCGTTGTAATGAAAACAATCTGTTTATGAATGTGTCTAAATGTAAAGTATGTTCCTATACTAGAAGTATTAACAAGATGGAGTTTGATTATTTATTTAACGGCCTACCTTTATCGACTTGTGCACAAGTTGAAGATTTAGGTATATTATTCAACCAAAAAGTTACTTTTTCGGATTATATTGAAAATACCGTTGTTTCTGCGTTGAAAAGCCTAGGGTTCTTAATTTGTAATACTCGTTCTTTTACAAACTCTCAAAGCTTGGAGATCCTTTACTTTTTTTTTTAGTTCGTACCAAGCTAGAACATGCATTTCTTATCTGGAACCTTATTTACAATATTCACCGTTCAGCGGCGATTTCTCAAGTACCTTTCTTTTAAAATAGATGAGCTGTATCCCATTTGAGGCATTGAAAAATCTCTACATATTTCGAAAATAGAAGAGTAGTTTCCAGTGTGACATTTCTTTATAAAATATTACATAACAATATTAATGTACTATTTTTGACAAATCAAATAAATTTTAATATTCCCCAAACAGCCATTAGATATCATAAAACATTTTATACAGCAAGTATTCGAAAGAACTTGGGAAGAAAATTTGCCTATAACGCTAATGTGCTTAAATTTTAATTAATTTTGTATTTAGGATTCTTTCTTTTTTTACTTTCCTATCTGTAAACAGATATAAGGAAAGTATAGGAATCATAATTTTTCGACCTCGAGTTTTCGACGGATTTTTACGTTTTGATGTCCTCTAAATCCGTTTTAACTATTTTCGCGATGATGTCATAACTATTATTTCAAATTTCCAATATACAGGGTGTCCCGAAATTAGACGGTCATATTTTAATAGCGTAATCTACATCCTACAAGTATTAGAAATTAAAAATTAAAAAAAACCGAATTCAAAAACGTGCAGATACTGTCACCACATCTTAACCAAATTTATATAGGATCACCTCTGAGGTACCCCCTCAATACCAAAAAAAGAATCGTATACATCGGACAAGGTGGTAAAGCATTATCGCTAAACACATACAAATACTTTACTGACAAGTAAGTTTTAATGTTTTTTTTTTATTTTTTATTCAATGTTTAGGAATATCTCGATTTGACTATTGTTATAGATCCGTTTTTTTATCTTTGTAGAGTCTCTGATGATGGCCTAACCGGCTGAAAGCGCTAAGACTAATTTTACTGGGTTTTATTAATATTAATAAAACTACCTACACACTTTAAATACGTTCCATTCATTTCTTCTTCCCACATACAAATAAGTTTTAAGACAGTTTTCAAAAAATTTAAGATTTATTAAAAAAGAAGTAAAACACAGTTATTCATTGAAGAAATTTCCATTGCACTGAATGACCTTTAGCCATCTCTCAGGTAACTCGCGGATGCCTTTCGCAAAGAAATTTTCGTCTTGCGAGGTGAGAAATTTAGCGACCCGTTTTTCCACTTCTTCAAATGTTTTGAATCGCACGTCAGACAAATCGTTCTGCATTTTCCGGAATAAATGATAATCCGATGGGGCTAAGTCTGGTGAATACGCCGGGTGTGGTACAGCTTCCCATCCAAACGCTAGTAACGTATCCTTGACCGGTTTAGCCACATGAGGCCGCGCGTTGTCATGGAGTAGTTTTACTGGACATTTTCCTTTACCAGAAAATGGACGTTTCTTCTCAATTTCTTGATTCACTTGCATCAATTGACGACAATAGCGATCGGCAATAACTGTTTGACCAGGTTTGAGAAGTTCATAATACAGTACGCCTTTCATATCCTACCATATGCACAGCATGACTTTGTTACAATGAACATTGCGCTTTGGCGTGGATGTTGTCGGCTCGCCGGGGTCAACCCAATGATATTTGCGTTTCGGATTATCAAAATAAATCCACTTTTCATCGCCGGTCACAATTTTTTACAAGAAAGACTTTCTATGTTGCTTGTTGTAAAGACTCACACAAATGTTAAGACGGCTGTTTTTATTTTCTTGAGTCAGAAAGTGCAGTACCCACTTTGTTCCTTTTCAAATCTTACCCATTGCTTTTAAACGATAAGTTACTCCAAGCTGTTTCGAAAGTTGTTTCTCTGTCTGACAAGAGTTTTCATTCAGCAACGCTTGCAGTTCCTGATCATCCACCTTTACAGGAGGCCCTTCTTTGAATCGGTTATACCAATACTCACATGTACTTTTAGATACAATGTTGTCTCCAAGAACAGAACATATCGATTCACACGCTTTCCTAACACTTTTTCCTTGAAGAAATTCATAGCGAATGCAGTGTCTAATAAATAGCTTATCGGTCTGCATGTTTAATTTACAGAATTTATAGGTTATGTTTATGACTCCTTTACATTTCGATACTACATATCAAGCTCCATAAGTAATCTGAACCTTTGAATTAATTTAGAATAGCTGTTATGATACAAAATCGAAGTGTCCTAAAACTTATTTGTACATTTTAATACATAAAAAATGAAGAGTTTGAGGATTTTCTCATGGGCCCAATTATTAGATTTTGACCAAATTTATATGGAACCACCCCTGAAGTATCCCCTTTCTAACAAAAAAAAGTCATTGAAATCGGACACCGTGTTAAAGAATTATCGCTGAACATACATAAAAAAAAAAATTTTAAAAAAATATTGCGACAAATTGAGAACCTCCTCCTTTTTTGAAGTCGGTTAAAAATAGGAGTAAAAGTTTATATAAACATAGGTCCGAAAACGTTTCGTTTTCAAGATACAGGGTGTTACAAGTGAAGTCCAGATGGAACATTTTTGTAAATATTTTCTAAAATTTGTTTAGTTACCGGTTTTTCAAATTTAAAAAAGAAAAATAAAATTTCTGATTCTACAGACCTACTAATTATTGTTTACACTTTCGAATAAGGTAACATGCTTTTCTCTTGAAAATGGCGCGTACTAGCGAGATGCAACAAATGTAGCTTTATTATATAGAAAATATTGGTTTTCAAAATTTTATAGTCAAAAAATCTGATGTGTCCAACACATGACTTTCCTATCTAGTTATTATAGGCTTTTTTTGGTTATTTTGTACAACCTATTGCAGCACCTCTATAAATGTTTAGAGAATAAACTAAATAATAAATAAAGCTTAAGAAGTAGTAAAATTTAATTTTTAATTTTAATCTAAATATAGGATTATTTCTTTGCAAAACCGTTTTTAGTATCAATACAATCTATAGTAAAATAAATTTAGTAATAATGTATATTTCTATAGGTCATCTTAATGTAGGTTCTATAACATCAAAAGTGAATGAATTAAAACAAATAATATTAGCAAAGCCCTATAGTATTTTTGGAGTTACTGAAACTTGGCTAAAGCCAGAAATTGATGATAATTTATTAAATATTTATGGATACAACCATGTTAGAACAGATAGGCTTCATAAGCGTGGCGGTGGTATACTTATATATAAAACATAATTTAGACTTTAATATATTAATAAATGAAAATTTGCATTATATAGAGCAACTTTGGATTAAGGTTAACATAAATAAAATGAGTTATGCTATTGGTGTAATATACAGAGCCCCTAAATTTGATACTAAATTATTTTTAAACAAATTCGAAAATACTCTAGTGAATATATCTACAGAATATGATAAACTAATGTGTACTGGTGATTTCAATATCAATCTTTTTGATTTAAATTCAAATCTGACCACTAAACTTTTATCTGTAACTGAATCCTTCGATTTAAAACAAAATATTTCCGAACCAACACATATTTCAAGTGATTCAATGACACTAATTGATCACATATATACTAATTTTGAGGTAAATGAATCTGGCGTTAAGGATACAAATTTAGTACGACATTTTCTGGTGCATTGTTGTTTTGAAATAAATACAGATCAAAATAGAATAATTAAATGTTCTTCTCGGAACCTCTACAACATTAACATTGATCAATTTCAAGTAGATTTGTAAAGCATAGAGTGGAATTTGTTTTACAATACTAATAATATTGATGAAAAACTAAATATTTTTAAGTCTAATATTCTAAACATTGTTGACAAACATGCGCCTATAAACACAATATTAATACTTGTAAACGAATAAATCCTCCCTGGATCACATATAATATAAAAATATTGCAAAAGCTAAGAGACAGGGCTCTAAAAAAATTCAGAAAATCAAAACTCGCAGCTCACTGGGACTATTACAAAGAATTAAGAAATTTCACATCAGCTGCAATCAAAAGAGAAAAAAAAAGCGTTCCTGGAATATAAATTTAATAATTCAAATATGAAACAAAAATAGCAAGAGTTAAAAAAAATTAGACATTAACATTTAAATCAATAGGGAGTTACCACATGCTTTAAGGAAAGCTGAAGAAATTGATTCTTTTTTTATTACTCAATCAATAAATAATACAACGCCAGACCAGAATATTGTTGAATTTTATAACCATCACATAAAAGAAACAGTGAATTCGGCGCTTACGTTCAGTAATACTTCTGAAGTAGAAATTCTTGAAATTGTAAAAAACATTAAATCTAAAGCATATGGTAGTGATGGCTTAAATATTCAAATTATTCTTCTGTGTTGTCCATTTATATTACCTTACATTACACATTTAATAAATCAATGTATCTCAAAACAATATTTTCCTGTGGAATGGAAAAAAGCTTTTGTAGTGCCCATATCCAAAATTTCACGCCCCTCTGAGTTTGCCCAACTTAAGAGGTATAAGTATTTTGCCTGTATTATCAAAAATACTTGAGAAAATTATAGAACGGCAAATAAGAACACATATAGCTAACAATAAATTATTACCCAATCATCAGTCTGGCTTCAGACGTAGCTTCAGTTGCTCGACAGCCCTGGCTACAATAACTGATGACATGTTTTCTGCTCTAGATAAAAATGAGTTAAGTATTTTAATTTTGATTGACTACTCCAGAGCGTTTGATATGTTAAACCATGAACTTCTGTTATCTATACTCCATTACATCGGATTTAGTACATCTGCTTGTTCTTTCTTGTCCTGTTACTTAAATAATCGAAGTCAGTGTGTTAAATTAGGAGAAGACATTTCAAAATTAATAAATATTGAACAAGGAGTTCCTCAGGGAAGTATACTTGGCCCCTTTTTATATACATTATACACGTCCAACTTTCCAACTGTTTTAAAATATTGTAAATACCATATGTATGCTGATGATACGCAATTATATCTTAATTTTAAATTAGAAAACCTTTTAATAGCTAATAACCAAATCAATCAAGATCTAGAATCAATCATTTCCTTCTCTACTAGTCACCTCCTCTCCATTAATACAAGTAAATCATGTGCAATGGTGTTTGGTAGTGAACTTCAAAAATCGACAGCAATCAATCAACTTAATATTGTTCTTGGTCCCGATATATTAACTTCTAGTGATAATTGTAAAAATTTAGGTTTAATCATTGATTCTAAAATTAGGTTTAAAAATCATGTGACTGAAAAACTTAGAAGAGCGTATTCCGCACTGAAGTTGATATATCAACATAGGACTAGTTTAAATTATGAAATAAAAAAAACATTATGTGACTTATTAATTCTATCTCACTTTAATCATTGTGATGTTGTATATTCTGCCTGCTTTGATAGTAGTGATATCGGAAAAATACAAAAAGTCCAAAATTCCTGCCTTCGCATGATATTCGGAATTAAGAGACCTCAAAGTTAAAAGATATTGGCTGGTTAAGCATGTATAATAGGAGAATCTTGCATTCTTTGTTTTTATTACAAAATTCTAAAGCACAAAACTTCTGAATATCTTTTTGAAAAGATCACCTTTAGAACAGAGGTCCATAATTTACAACTAAGAACCAATAAATATAATAACTATTCCTAGATATAACAAACAAATATTTAAACGCTCATTTTCCTATCAAATTGCGCATTTTGGTTACATGTTCGACCAACACGAAATATCTCAATCTCTAAATTCATTTAGAGAAAAAACATAAAAAACGTCTGTTCGCTAAACAGCATTAACTAAAATACTAAACATTCAAATGTACTATATTGCGTTAAATGATGATTAATGATGTTATAGAACCTACAATTGTGAATTGTGAATTTTACAATTTTGAACTCTGAATTTGTGATCTCTTCATTTAGTACTTTTTAAAACAATTAGAATATATATATTTTTTTTGTTATTTACGTATTTGTTATAAGGGTGGTAAAACTTAAATATCTTTTTCCTTTTTCTTTAAGGTTATTGTGGCAGAATCGGTCCATGACCTAACTTTAACCTTTTATTTACCATACGTTTTTATCTCTCTAGGCAATATTTTTAGAGTTACTACTTTGTATATCATTGTTTTATATGGTAAATAATAAATTATTATTATTATTAATATTATTATTATTATTATTATTATTATTAAATATATACATTTTCCACATACATCTACCTCGTAACATTTTTCTATAGTTATTCATTGAAAACGAAAATACTGAAAAATTTAAATTTAGCAATTTTCCTACAATTTATCCATTACGGTCCATTTTAGAAAAATCATGTACAAACAAAAATTATAGAGGTCGATATCGCAAACAACTTTTAGTTCAACAATTTTCATAAAAATCAGCATTTTGCACATTTTGTCAAATTTCTCGAATACGGACCATTTCAGAAAATTTTGACATAAAATAAAATTTATAGATAATAATATTAGAAGTAACTTTTATTTAAACAATTTTCTTCTCCAAACATAAATAACAGATATATTCCATAAAATATAAAAACGGCCTTCCATAAAGTACCCCCCAGATGTTCCGACTTTGTCCAAAATCTAATTATTTCACGTCAGAAATAAAACTTAAGTTTAAAATTTAATGTTTTCTTTTTTATCCGTTTTTGAGTTTTCTTCCAAATTCAAAATTTACACATTTTCTCAAATATCTCGAATACTGTCCATTTTAGAGAAATTATGTATAAAATAAAAATTGTAGAGAATTATACTTCAAACAACTTTTATTTGAACAATTTTTATAAAAAATAATTTTTTTTACATTTTGTCAAATTTCTCGAATACGGACCATTTTAGAAAAATTTTGTATGCAGCAAAAATTATAGTTAATAATATAAGAAGTAAGTTTTATTTGAAGAATTTTCTCCTCCAAACGTAAATTACAGATATATTCAATAAAATATAAAAATGACAACCTATAAAGTACCCCCTAGATGTTCCGACTATGCTCAAAATCTAATCATTTCATTTGAACGATGAAATAAAGCTTAAGTTTATAATTTATTGTTTTTCTGTGTATCGGTTCATGAGTTATGGTGGATACAGACACACACGGCAATTTTACCCTAAGCTCCCCCTAATATACCCACCTAAGAAGATGATCAAGAACTGGGGTTTAGTCCAAAAAAGGTAAGTATTTGTACCAAATTTTACCTAATTATCTTTAAACGTTTAGAAAATATTTACAAAAGTGTGGTATCAGGACTTCACCTTTAACACCATGTATCTCGGAAAAGAAAAGTTTTCGGACCTATGTTTATATGGACTTTTTCTACTATTTTAGGATGAAGATTACGCTGTTAAAATATGACTGTCTAATTTCGGGACACCCTGTATATCATCTAAAACTATCAATAAATAAAAAATATTTGAGTTGTTTGGTTTAAAAATAGTATTCCTACATTCCTATAATATTAACAAGCCACTAAATCCCCAGTAGGCGGCGATAGCCAATTGATGACATACCTGTGTTTATGTAATTGTAATCGGACCCTACCCAATATGATTATTCTTCAGCGCACGACACACAACATTGCCAAATTTATGTAGCGAACAAGGTTCCAAATATTTTAAGGGGAGGTCGTGAGATCCGTGCGGTGTGACGTCAGAAGGGACTGGATTGCTCTTAAAAAACTAATATTTATATTAAATACAGTATTTTAATGTAAATATTGGTTTTTTAAAGTAATAAATGCCAAAAAATGTAAATAAATAATAAAAGATATTTGAGTGCGGTGCATTTAAACGGTTTATCTTTTAGTATTAATTTTTCTATGGAGGAAACCCACTAGCAACCCGCGACGCCATGCCATGTCACTTCACGTCATGCGACATAGGTCACAACCTTAGATTATACAAACCTTAGATGGAACATAAGATACTGCGCATAATCCCATTTCGAAATTATTCACACCCACCAATCACAGTTGAGAACATCATATGTCAGAGCGCTGTCCATCCAAATTAAATGTGTCAACGAGGATTAATTTGGTATTTTAGTGACTTAAATTTTGGAAATTAACGTTGAAAATGCCAAGATGTGTTGTAAAAAGCTTTATTTATAATGAACCTGCGAAATGTGACGGAGATAAAATAAACTTACATTTATTTCGGTGAGATATTTAATTTTTAAGGATTCAGTCGACGTCCATATTTGTTGATTTGAAAATAAACAGAATCGGACTTGGTCATTGGTAGATGTTATAAGTAGCAAATAAAGGTTATTATTATAAACTATTTACTATTTCTTGTTTCATGGGGAATCTTTTTTTAGGAAGTGAAAAGAGAAACATACAATAAATACAAAAATATCAATTTCATTGCCAATTTATTCGTTTCAAACTTCACAACTGGTTTCAATAGTTTTCTCAAAACTGTTTATTTAGTAATTCTCTATATAACAGTGTTACTCAAAGTGTGCTCCGCGGAGCCCTGGGGCTCCGCTAAGACTTTGTGAGGGCTCCGCGAAGAAAATATTCACAATAAAAAAAACAACAGTACTATCTCCACAAAATGGAGGGACCTCGCTTGAGGACCTTTATTTGAGAAGTAATTTTTTTAAGTTACTAAGAAGAAGGAGGATATGATTTTGCTTTAGGACTTTTGTTTATTTTATTTTTTGGGTGAAATGGATTTGGGATAATTCTTGCAAGGAATCTTTGGAATAAATCAAAAATAAATTAACAACAAATGATGTTCTTGTGCATTTTCAGCCTGAGTTGCCGATTAAATTATTCGTAGATGCATCAAATGTGGGAATAAGGGCCATGATATGTCATGTTTTTGAAAAAAATATTGAGAAATCTATAGCTTCTGCTTCGCGTACCTTATCAAACTCCGAACAAAAATATACCCAAATTGAAAGAGATATCCTTGCAATAATTTTTGGCTGAAATAAATTTATTGAATATTTATATGGACATTTCTTTATCCTAGTTACAGATCATTTACCTGTGGTAACTATTTTTAACCCAGCTAAATGTATACCCCAATTTTCAGCCAACAGACTACGTAGATGGGCAGTAATATTCTCAAATTACAATTATAAAATTGAATATGTGAAATCGGAGCATAATATAGAGCCGATTTTTTATCATGTTTACCTATTGAAAGTCGAAATGAGAGTCAAAATAAAGAAAAATTTGAAAAAAACGTCGTAGGGCAATCAAATACAGTGCAACCTCTTTAATCCGAACACCTAATTGTCAAACCTTGTTCGGATTATCGAATTGTTCGGATTAACGAATATACAATAAAACACATCTTACACATTTTTAGACCTTTAGATCTATGTATGTATTGACATGTTATCAAAACACCCTGTGTTCTAAAATAATAAAAAAAAACTAATAATAATATTAACCGTACTAATAATAATGATAATAATAATAATAATAGTATTCTATTATTTAAATATTCTGTCTCTCACACAACACAACACAATAATAGTAGTAATAAATTGATAACCCTGTATATTAAAATTGATAAAAGGCTTAAGTGAAGCAGAGTAAGTAGATAGAAAAGATTGGTTTTCTAGATTAAAAAGCTGGTTGAAAAAAGTCAATTTTGAGAGGGGATGTCAATTTTGGCGAATGATAAAAAAAAATGTCAGAACATTTAAAAGGTAAAATTATAATTAAAATATATATGTGGAGATTTAAATAAACAAAACTATATAAGATACACTGTAAAAGTTACGAGAAATCATCAGATTAATGAGAGAAGGAAGAAGAGGAAAGAATAGATTGAGCAGAAAGTGACCTGGACAGAAGTGAAACCCAAAACTGTGATACGGTATTTATAAAAACTTTTTAGTATGTTTCGTGCGATGATAGAGATACATAAAAAATTGATATTTGGACAATAATTGTTATTTTTTTTTTATAATTTGTCTTGAAGAAGAGTTGTAATTTTTATTAAGATAAGTTTAGTAGGTGTAGTAGGGTAATTATTAATTATTTTTCAATTTAGTACAGGTAATTGAATACCTGACAGTTGTTTCGAATTGCCCATAGTGGTGCTGTTAGAATTAAATAATTAAATTTTTGAAAAGTTTGTTTATTTAAATCTTTAATTGTTAGATATACAGGTATCAAATTTATCTAGAAGCAACTTGCATAATTCTAATTGAACTAAATAAATTACATAAACTAAATAAACTTAATATACTAAACAAACTAAACTAAATAGAGTTAATAAACTAAATTTTAATAAATTAAAAAAATATATATTACAATTCATGAACCGACACCACTGAGAGAAGAGAATCTGCTCTATATAAAATAAAGTGATAAAATATATATATAAAAAAAAACTGGCTGAGGTAAGTTTAGGTTATTGTGTATTTTTATAAATTGTGAGGTTAAATAAGAGAACGTAACAGTATATTGATTTTTGTACATTTAAATGCATTATCAAACTACATATGGGCGACGAGGGGCGCACTGCAGGTATTTTCCTGTCAGCGTTCGGATTACAGAGGCGGCGTTCGGACTATCTCGCATCACGATTTGCGTTCGGATTAGCATAATTCGGATTATCGAGGTTGCACTGTACAACAATTTTCTAAAATATTTGATTGGAAGTACCTACAAAAGAATGATGATGAATCATTTTTTAACACAATTTTATAAATAATCAAGTCAAAATTAGAAAAAATCTTGCATGTAAACACATTACGAAATGCCGTTTTGTGTAACTCGTTCATTTTGCGGGACCTCGCTCCGCTCGCCCCGCAAATATTTACTCGTTACACAAAATGAGGTATTTCGTAACTGGTTACATAAATAACTATTAATTGACTTCCTAATATTTTAAATCATTGACCGGTATTTTCCGTAAATAATTAAATCATAAATAATTACCGGTATATAAGTACCAAAACATTTTTTTCTCTTCGAAGAGTAGGCCTATGTCAAATAAACTTAAAATATTATAACGAACGAAAAGGTAACCCATTTCTAATAAAATATAATTATTTATTTTATTTTGGTGTGATCGTAGAAAAAATCTTGCAAAAAAATTGCAAAAAATTTGCAAAAAATTTGCAAAAAATTTGCAAAAAATTTGCAAAAAATTTGCAAAAAATTTGCAAAAAATTTGCAAAAAATTTGCAAAAAATTTGCAAAAAATTTGCAAAAAATTTGCAAAAAATTTGCAAAAAATTTGCAAAAAATTTGCAAAAAATTTGCAAAAAATTTGCAAAAAATTTGCAAAAAATTTGCAAAAAATTTGCAAAAAATTTGCAAAAAATTTGCAATAAAAAACAAAAAATTAATTTTAAAATAAAAGTTTAGAAATTAAATAGAATTAGGTATAAATATACACGAAATTTTATTAGTATATCATCCAGTTACTGCCGATTCCTATATTACGAGAACAATCAGGCGGTAGTTTCTTGATTTTTCCTGTTCAGACATGAATAATGCCTGGTGCGCTATAAAAACGATTCATCTGCCAAAAAAAATTATTTCATTTCTATAAAAATCAGCATTTTAACGACTGTAAACATGGAAACTCGATGGTTTCTGTCAAATTTAGAAAATATAATTACGATAAGTCGTAGAGTGGCGGCTTCGCCGCCACCAAAAAACATTAACCCATACCTGGCTACGCCGACCAGCATAGACTCTAACGGCCTGGACACAGCTCAAATTGAATTGAAAACGTAAACTTTTTTTTACATAATTTCTTGCGATTGCGCATACCAGTCCATAAATATGTAACAAGAAAACGAAGCAACGACTTATCGTAGAGTGGCGGCTGCGCCGCCACCAAAAAACATCAACCCATACCTGGCTACGCCGACCGGCATAGACTCCAACGGCCTGGACACAGCTCAAATTGAATAATTGAAATGAAAAGTCTCATATAAACACATTTATATTCTGGTTTTATTATTTGGCTTGGAGCTATTGAAAAAACAGCCACTGTCATTCCTGTTATGTACGTTTTTTTACTATGTTTGACAACACCATATTTATAGAAATAAAAATATCAGTTGTCATATTATTCATAAAAAATAATATAGAACGGCATTACCATGAATATATTTATTTATAAAAAAAGCAATTGGCAACATCGCTAAAATCACGCACAGGCGTTCTTAGTGTGACTGTCAAATCGAAAAAATTAAAAACAATATCGCTACGTGAGAATGAAGTAAATTTTAATTTTTTAGCTTACAAATGTGTTTTAGTAATATTTGTTGCTTTAATTAGGTTAGTGCACACTTATAGAAGATTAAAAAGTGTAAATATATTATGGTTTTACTTAATTTTTATGGAAAACCTTTTGTCACCTGACAAAATTACTGGAACTAATATCGTAGCCCTTTGTTTAAAGTAAAACAAATAGTTTTGTAAAAAAAATGATAGGACGTCACGTCACGTCACGTCACGTCACGTCACGTCACGTCACGTCACGTCACGTCACGTCACGTCACGTCACGTCACGTCACGTCACGTCACGTCACGTCACGTCACGTCACGTCACGTCACGTCACGTCACGTCACGTCACGTCACGTCACGTCACGTCACGTCACGTCACGTCACGTCACGTCACGTCACGTCACGTCACGTCACGTCACGTCACGTCACGTCACGTCACGTCACGTCACGTCACGTCACGTCACGTCACGTCACGTCACGTCACGTCACGTCACGTCACGTCACGTCACGTCACGTCACGTCACGTCACGTCACGTGACGTGACGTGACGTGACGTGACGTGACGTGACGTGACGTGACGTGAGAAGAAACGAAGATAATTCTCAATACGTTTCATTTAAATGGGGGTAATTAATTAGCACTCAAGATGAGACTTGTCGAAAAAAATAAATGCATGTGAATAGAACTAAAAAATAATATTCAAACGATAATTGGAATACCAAAGCAATTACTAAAGAAAAAATTCAGAAAGTGTTCGCTATTTTAAGAAACGATGATTGTGTACTTATGTTTATGCAGTTCATTTCACTACCATCTTATATATTGTTTACCAATATAAGGAGATAGAACTATGGCGCGTTTTATTTTAGAGTGGTTTCCCCAGGAGGCCTAATCCACTTGCAATAAAGTAGTTAAGTACTCAGTTATATTATCATCAGCTCTAGATTGTAATTAGGCTACCGACAAAAAATTTATAAATGGCTCTTTTATTATTTTGCTCTAGATTGATACTGATGAGATACTTTTTAAATGGCTCTTTTATTTACCCCATCTTTTTTAAATGACTCTTTTATTATTTTTGGTATAATGACTCTTTTATCAGCTCTAGATTGGTATAATGGCTCTTTTATTATTTTGCTTTAGAATGGCACGATGGCTCTTTTTATTTTGCTCTAGATTAATACTGATGAGATACTTTTTAAATGGTTATTTTATTTACCTTATCTTTTTTAAATGGCTTTTTTATTATTTTTGGTATAACGACTCTTTTATTTACCTCAGCTTTTTTAAATGGCTCTTCTATTATTTTTGGTATAATGACTCTTTTATTTACCCCATCTTTTTTTAATGGCTCTTTTATTATTTTTGGTATAATGGCTCTTTTTTATTTTACTTTAGATTGATATAAGGGCTCTATTATTTACCTCATCTTTTTTAAATGGCTCTTTTATTATTTTTGGTATAATGGCTCTTTTTTATTTTAATTTAGATTGATATAATGGCTCTTTTATTTACCTCATCTTTTTTAAATGTTTTTTTTATTATTTTTGGTATAATGGATCTTTTTTATTTTACTTTAGATTGATATAATGGCTCTTTTATTTACCTCATCTTTTTTAAATAGCTCTTTTATTATTTTTGGTATAATGGCTTTTTTATTTTACTCTAGATTGATATAATGGCTCTTTTATTTACATCATCTTTTTTAAATGGCTCTTTTATTATTTTTGGTAGAATGGTTCTTTTTTTGTTTTACTTTAGATTGATATAATGGCTCTTTTATTTACCTCATCCTTTTTAAATGGATCTTTTATTATTTTTCTCTAGATTGATACCACTAGGATCTTTTTAGAATTGAATACCTAACCACTTTATTATTAATTATTTACAAAATGCATTTATTAGGAAGACTCAAAAGGTTGTTTCAAATTTTTACTTATATTAATACTTACCAAATGTTCCATCCATAGGATCATCTTCAATAATTAAATAATGACCCCACGGCAACGTATTATATGTTCCATCTATTTGAATTCGTTTATCATCGTGAGAACTTAAACCTACTTTTTGTTGAGTAATTGAATACACTCGGTGCTTATCAGAACGTATTAGGTTTTGGTTTATTGTCTTCGACGTACAACACTCAATGTAATCATCAAAGGTTATGGCACATTTAACCACATATGACTTGGCCCCCTTAGCCTTCTTTGTTATGCCCGAATTTCTAAAATTTTCATCAATTTCACTCTTATCATACCCCTTCTTCTCAAACTTCTTTATCCTTTTCATAATATTATCATTAGTTTGAATAACTTCTGTGGTATACAATTTTGATCTTAAGCCCACATAATCTGTCATTGGTGTACCTTTGTTTTCATCTTTCATTAAACCTATCACTTTCTTATTTATAGAAGGGATTTCGTAAATGTTTGGTTGGGGATAGTCTGAAGTATCGAAGTATTGGAAACAGTCTCTCTTCATTACAATGTAAGGGTCTTGATTGTTAATTTCATATATTAGCGATTCAGTGTCAGTATAAAGAACAGAACAATCATCAAACACTGACGACATATACCCATAGTAAAAGTTATATAAAGTAGTTTTTGATAAATCTAGAATTGACTGTCCTACGTAAATTGGTTTATTTAAATATACTTGGAGCCTTCTTAACTCAACAGCTACCAAATTTTCATTAAACATAGTATAGTTTTTAAACTCAGGTTTGCTAATGTATGCCTCTGCACCATATCTTCTGCTCCATTGTTGAAGTAATTTTACGCTAAGATACTTTCTAGAATTTTCTAACGATTTTCCGAAGATCGCGTTGATCATAAGTTTAAATAAGTTTTTCTCAAACTCATTCACAGCTGCTTTTCTTAAATTAGTGTTAAGGTCAATATAAGATTTAAGCCAAGGACTCTGTTTAAATTTCAACAGACGATGAATTTTTGTGACAATTAATCCATGTTCTATTGCTTGCTTCAAAGCACGATAATGAATGACATATTTTTCCTTATGGTTTAAGGTAGTCATTAACTTAGTAAGCTCCTTAACAGTCTTCGGAGGTTTGCCAGTTTTAGAATTATTATGTTCTGGATAGAAAGGAATATCTTTATTGTGGTCATGCGTATGTTGTGGGTACTCGAGATCGACCTCAAGTATACACCCCTCTGTCGCATCGTCAGGGATAGACATCACATCAATATTTGTATTTATCCATTGGAACTCTTTATAAGGTTGATATTGAGACATCGCCCACCCATACTAATTGTTTACATCAAAGTACATCAAGTAATTAGATGGTTTTGTGGAATCATAATTACTCACATATTTATTATTAGCGTGAGCGTTTTTTGGAGCATACCTGACTAAGTCCACCTCGGATACCTTTCTCTACAAACAAGAACATATCAGGATCAGTAAGCAGCTCCAGCTCCTGCTTGGTATATTTTAACATCGCATCCCACGTGAATCCAGGTAAAGTGTAATAATGTGCAGGATCGAGTTTATATGTTTTTAAACAAGTCATATCTTCAGCAAGTTGTGCCATCTCATCAGCGAACCATTGCTTACAATCTACACCATGGTATGACCGATAAAAGGAAATAGAGTTATCGTAGGAGCACTTAAGATAATAACCAACAGCAGCTGGAATATGCTATTGGGGTTTTTTAGGATCATTCGTAGGTTTAAGAACACTTTGAATATCTGCATATACAATAAATGGGGGTTTCTCCTTATTTTTAAAGTTTTTAAACTTAAGAATATTTTTTCCAGGTTCGGGCATTTTAATAGCAGTTTCATTTAATTTTTCGCAATCTTCAGTATGTTTGTTTAACTTTGATTCGGAACGGAAATAATGAAGACAACGATCACATAAGTATTTTACATGCTCTTCCTTACTGAGTTGTTTGGAAAGAAGACGAGAAAGATTTTTAATCCATACAAAGTGATACTGTATATCCCCTTCTCTCTCTTCATAATACTTATCTTGAGTAAGCAAAATATTTACATGATGATCTTTTTTATCTTTAGTAAGGTATGTAGGAAGAGTAATAAACGATTTTTTCAGTTTTTGTAGGATGTACACATTTATGGAAATATTATTTTGAATTTCAAAATTAGAATTCTGTTTCATGGTCATTGGAAATTGAATACCTTTCAATTTCAAGACTGTCGAGTGATAGAGGTATATATTCAATCGTTGCGGATGTTTGGTTACAGGATACAAAGCAGATGTAACAGCCCAAGCGAAGCATGCATTATCATCGTTCTTAACATTAATACATGCTTCTTTTCGTTTAATTTGAGGAGGTAGTTCGATATACGATGACCCAAATTGAGGAATGTATTTATTTATGTTTACACCTAAATTAAAAACTCGTTTTAAGGCCCACCCACTATCACGTTCTTGAAACTCTTCAAGTTCATTTAGAATAGGTTTATTAACCTTTTCATCAAACCAATTATCAAGATTGGTGTCTCTATAGATCGGAGAATTTGAGGTAGTAAAGTACTTGTACTCATTAAGTACACTGTCTCTCCCTTTGCAATGTACCCTTGACCCGTTAGGCTACAATTTGCATTATTATTTGTTACCTTTTTGATAAATGTTAATTTTAAAACACTTATAGAGATTTTTACTAGCTCAGTGAAATTTATTATCAAACGTTACTTACCTTTAAAAATTAAACAAAAATAAATGAGCACTTCTTTTTCTCTGTCGTGAATTCGGCTTTTCAAATAGACAATTTTAAGGGTAGTAATCTTTCTAGGAGATGTTGGGCACCAATAATTCTCTTTTTTATTTTTAAAAGCTAGTGAGAATTATAAATTCTAGCTTTATCAATTAAAAGAAGTTAATAAAAATTATACAGAATTTAGTGGATGAAAGAGAATTTTTGTGACCTTTAAAAAATAAGATTCAACATATATACTTATAAAAATCAATGATTTTATTAAAAAAAGAAACCTTTTCGAAAACAATTATTTACAGTAAACCAGTATCAAATTGTGATTCGTACATAAATAACTAGTCACTAGTATTTACCACTTTTTACATTGTTAGCTAACCATCCTTAATTAGCCATAGGTAGTCGAGATTTCTTCCTTCGGAAACCAACGCCTTCGAAATATAGCTATCGCTTGTCCAAATCAACGAGTTTTTATAAGATCCTCGAAAACCAACGTTCTGATTACAGCTGTTGTGTAGATTTACGGCTTGTGACGATATGGCTGGTTTTTTATGTCTTATGGCTTATGTCATATGGCTTACGGCTTATGGCTTACGGCTTATGGCTTACAGCTTATGGCTTACAGCTTATGGCTTACAGCTTATGGCTTACAGCTTATGGC
Source organism: Psylliodes chrysocephalus (assembly GCA_927349885.1). NCBI lineage: Eukaryota > Metazoa > Arthropoda > Insecta > Coleoptera > Chrysomelidae > Psylliodes > Psylliodes chrysocephalus. The sequence continues at coordinate 1,134,813 of OV651818.1, forward strand.
TTACAGCTTATGGCTTACAGCTTATGGCTTACAGCTGATTCTATTCGTTTGCTAGACAAAAATAGATTTTGTTTTTCACGTGGTTCTGTACGATATATAAATTTGAAACATCTACTTTTTTAAAAAAAATGAACCAATCAGATAATAAAAACTAGTGACTATACATATTGTGCCGTTCTAGCAACCAGAATGAATCATAAAAATATATTTAACTTTACTATTTAAAAAGACTAATAATTAACAAAAGGTTTGAATAATATTTCTACTGAGATGTTTAATAAAGACATTATATACTTTTTTTTTGCTTACCACTTGAACAGCCGATATACCACCAAAACAATTGAAAGGTAACGATAAAATGAAATTTACGAATCTAATTTGAGATAGTTTGGTTAGTGGCACTCCCACTTCAAGAAATTTCCCTTTCTTCAGAATATTGTGTGTTGGCGATAATTAAATTATACCGGATGACACATTTAAAATAACATTTTATAATTAGACTTTTAAAATGTTACACCTTTACAATCTGAAACTCACCTCCAAATACAACATTAACCTTAACAGCAGCATCTTTTTTTAAAGCCGCCTGTTTTCTACGTTTAAAAAGGGACTTAGCATCAATCAGGAAAGCTTTTGGATCCTTATGATTCATATTTGATATTGATACGGCTATTGAATGCAGTATCGGAATCATCCCAAAGGACACGTTCTCTAGCTCCCTCAGGTCGTGATGCCCCTTACTCTAGTTTATAAAAATATTCTTAAATATGGTGGTATATCTTGAGTGGGGGTATACGTTATTATTTAGTCGAATAAAATATCAAAAAAGTTGTTACGTTTTGAGGATGTCGATAGATTTAAAATTTGTGTATTTTCGAGTTTATTAAGAAATATTTTATCTTTTTTCACTTTAGATCCATATTTGACACTCTAGTTTATAAAAATATTCTTAAATATGGTGGTATATCTTGAGGTGGCGGTATAAGTTATTATTTAGTCGAATAAAATATCAAAAAAGTTGTTACGTTTTGAGAATGTCGATAGATTTAAAATTTGTGTATTTTTGAGTTTAATAAGAAATATTTTACCTTTCTCTACTTTAGATCCATATTTGACACTCTAGTTTTTAAAAATATTTATAAATATGGTGGTATATCTTGAGGTGGGGATATAAGTTATTATTTTATTGGAAAAAATACCAAAAAAATTGATAAGTTTTGATGATGTCGATAGAATTAAAATTTGGGTATTTTCTTAAAATTATTTATATTTTCAAAAAAATTAAAAACAAATTTATTTTGTTTCAGATTTTCCCTACAATCCACCGACACATACGTAACTTTAATAAATAAAGGTTCTTGCTACTATCATTCAATAAAATCCTATAAGGAAGTGAATGCGCATACGTACTAAAAGAAGTATAAAGACACTTTTGTTGAACTCACTTCTCATTCTGTTTATGATTATTGTGTCGTGTAGACGTGTATTATTATGTCAGTTTTTGTAGATTTTGTTCGCTACATCGGTAATTTCCTCGGTCAGCTATCTACGAGGTATGATGAGGCTGTAGAAAAATGCCAAAACGCTGGGTGAAAAACAGCATTTGGAAGCTTGCCTTAGGAATATTAAAACTTATCGTAACCAGATAAAAACGACACTGAAAAAAGGGACAGGGCTTACATCACGACCTGAGGGAGCTACAGAACGTGTCCTTTGGGATGATTCCGATACTGCATTCAATAGCCGTATCCTGATGGGAGTAATATCAAATATGAATCATAAGGATCCAAGCGCTTTCCTGATTGATGCTGTCCCTTTTTAAACGTAGGATACAGGCGGCTTTAAAAAAAGATGCTGCTGTTAAGGTTAATGCCGTATTTGGAGGTGAGTTTCAGATTGTAAAGGGAGACAGTGTACTTAATGAGTACAAGTACTTTACTACCTCAAATTCTGCAATCTATAGAGACACCAATCTTGATAATTGGTTTAATGAAAAGGGGAATAAACCTATTCTAAATGAATTTGAAGAGTTTCAATAACGTGATAGTGGATGGGCCTTAAAACGAGTTATTAATTTAGGTGTAAACATAAATAAATACATTCCTCAACTTGGGTCATCGTACATCGAGCTACCTCCTCAAATTAAACGAAAAAAAGCATGTATTAATGTAAAGAACGATGATAATGCATGCTTCGCTTGGGCTGTTACATCTGCTTTGTATCCTGTAACCAAACATCCGCAACGATTGAATAAATACCCCCATTACTCGACAGTCTTGAAATTGAAAGGTATTCAATTTCCAATGACCATGAACCAGAATTCTAAATTTGAAATTCAAAATAATATTTCCATAAATGTGTACATCCTTCAAAAACTGAAAAAATCGTTTATTGCTCTTCCTACATACCTTACTAAAGATAAAAAAGATCATCATGTAAATCTTTTGCTTACTCAAGATAATTATTATGAAGAGAGGGAAGAAGGGGATATACAGTATCACTTTGTATGGATTAAAAATCTTTCTCGTCTTCTTTCCAAACAACTCAGTAAGCAAGAGCATGTAAAATACTTATGTGATCGTTGTCTTCATTATTTCCGTTCCGAATCAAAGTTAAACAAACATACTGAAGATTGCGAAAAATTAAATGAAACTGCTATTAAAATGCCCGAACCTGGAAAAAATATTCTTAAGTTTAAAAACTTTAAAAATAAGGAGAAACCCCCATTTATTGTATATGCAGATATTCAAAGTGTTCTTAAACCTACGAATGATCCTAAAAAACCCCAATAGCATATTCCAGCTGCTGTTGGTTATTATCTTAAGTGCTCTTACGATAACTCTATTTCCTTTTATCGGTCATACCATGGTGTAGATTGTAAGCAATGGTTCGCTGATGAGATGGCACAACTTGCTGAAGATATGGCAACTGTCTTTTGATGTCCTTATTGAAATCCGACAACCGGGGGTTGATAATTAATTTAAATAATTCTTATATATTACATATTATATTCAAATTTTATTTCGAATTCAAATATCATCCCAGCGAGTCCCGTCTCTTAGGCGCCGTTTTATTACTTCTGGGAAAAACAGCCTTTGTGTCGTGCATCACGGCCACTAGCTAAAAAAACACATGTGTTTTTTAAGGGTTACATTCAGGAATTAATACAGGGCTTTATAGTCTTTATGCTCGAACGCATATTCGTTCTCTTTCCGATACATTGGCGTATATGGGAAATTTAAGTATAAATACCCGGGTTTTTTGTGGGCAAAAGGATTAACTTTTTCTTCTTCACCGAGTCAAGTTAACAAGAATACGCAAATATTCATGTCCCACTACGGTGACTCCTTTTTCTTTATATTCTTCAAATATAATTAAAAAGAGATATGCTACCCTTACGGTGGCCGTGTTCTTGTTATATTTTGAGAACGGAAATAAAAGATATCGACGGAGTAGAGAAATTAGTTTCTATAAACGGCTTCTGCATAGGTATCCAGTTGTCCTTAGGACGACCACCTTTTTCTTATATTCTAGATATAAGTAAAAGGAGATATACCGGGTGTCCCAGATTTTTTTGCCCAGCGGATATCTCGGTTATTTAATGATATAAAATTGTAAAAAAAAATATGAATAATATTTGTCTAGTAGCCTTTTAAATTCCACTACATAAAGTTATATTCATCAATCCACCTCTAACTTTTTTTTTTCAAATGTCACCCCTATATTTTTTTCGCTGATATAAATACTCAATTTGTCCCGAATGCAACGATATGATATTTGATATACTTTACAGAGTCATAAAGCCGGTAAAGACTAAAAACCAATGTTGTGGTTAAAGTCATTAATTTTGTATCACCTGGTATTTTCTTTTTATTTTGATTAGAATTGCTTCGTTTTTGTTTTTTTTTTGTTACCTATAACTAACTAACGATATGCTTAGACCATTTCTGAAATTGTTCGCTAGCTATAAACAACAGACAAAATGCCCTTTACATTCACTCCAAACGAATATGTTGATATGCTTTTAATTTTTGGTGAGTGCCAAAAAAATTCTCGTGCTGCTGTACACTTGTATCAACAGAGGTTTCCTGAGCGCCGACAACCATCACGTAAAACATATTCTTATGTTGAGACTAGGATGAGAGAAGGGTCATTTCCAGGAAAAGACAAACATCGTCAACATGCTGCTGCTGTAAGAACTGAAGAAATGTGCATTAATGTATTAGCTTATGTGCAAGTACATCCCCAGATATCGACGCGAAACCTAGCTAACGAGGTTCATATTAGTAAGTCGTCAGTACAAAGAATCCTAAAATCCTATAATTTTCATCCGTTTAAAATTCATTTGCATCAGGAACTTAGAGCTGGAGATTTCGAAAGAAGGATAACATTAATAGCACATTTTGAAGATTTAATGGAACGAAATCCCAACATTTTGAACCAGATATTGTGGAGTGACGAATCAAGGTTTCACAATAATGCTACTGTAAATCGTCACAATATGCATTATTGGTCTCCTGAAAACCCTCACTGGGTTAGGGAAACTAACTTTCAGACCATCTGGGGAGTAAATGTGTGGTGTGGATTATTTCAGGGACGACTGATAGGTCCCTATTTTTTTCAAGGTACGTTAACTGGTGCTAGGTACTTACACTTTCTTGAAAATGACCTTCCAGAACTTCTTGAAGAAATTCCAATACAAGAAAGAGGTGCTATGTGGTGGCAACAAGATGGAGCTCCTCCACATAATAGTAATTTAGTTACCCAATTTTTAAACGAACGCTTTGAAAATCAGTGGATCGGAAACAGCGGCCCTTTGAGGTGGCCTGCGCGTTCACCAGATTTATCGCCTCTAGATTTTTTTTATGGGGATATCTGAAGACCGTGGTATTTGAAACACAGCCATTGAATTTAGAAGATTTGCAAAATAAAATAGTACAAGCCTGCAATAACATTACACCAGAAATGATTACAGCGTCATGTACTCGTGAACTCATTCGACGTTTTGAAGCATGTTTGGCAAGTAATGGGGGCCATTTCGAACAATTTTTGTAAATATTCAATTATTTAAAAAACATATTAAGAGGTTTACCTATTCATTGGATTTGTTATTTTTTAATATAATAAAATGATAAAATGTAAACTAATTATTAATGACTTTAACCACAACATTGGTTTTTAGTCTTTACCGGCTTTATGACTCTGTAAAGTATATCAAAAATCATATCGTTGTATTCGGGACAAATTGAGTATTTATATCAGCGAAAAAAAATATAGGGGTGACATTTGAAAAAAAAAAGTTAGGGGTTGTTCCTATGGGGTGGATTGATGAATATAACTTTATGTAGTGGAATTTAAAAGGCTACTAGACAAATATTATTCATATTTTTTTTTACAATTTTATATCATTAAATAACCGAGATATCCGCTGGGCAAAAAAATCTGGGACACCCGGTATAGTCAGTTTTGACCAAGCAGATACACGTTGAGTAGAACCAGATTTCGCTCCTAGAACTGTTTTGTAAAGTTGTATCTACCGAGCGACTAAATTATTGGCGTAACTAATACTGACGATACCTCGCTAGTCTAGTTAAACGCCAGATATTTTGTATCTCCGACTCAACGTTATAAAATGTTACTAAATGATTAAAAGTGCTACTCTAGGCGTCGTTCGTATTGGATTGTGACACCCTTCTGGCTGACCGACGAACTTACGTCCGGTAGACCTTTTGTCAGCGGTATACTTTTATTTCTGTAAGGTTTCTTTTACGTAGAATTAAAACGATAATCGCACTATTAAAGTAATCAAACTAGTAATTAATATTCAGATATTCCGGGGGAGAATTTAGACAAACATTAATAGGTTACAGGTATCACTTTATTTACTCTTATATTCATTAGCGGGAACATTCGCGGCTGTGTGTTATTGTCATATTTTTGGTATTCATTGGTAAACGTTTATTGTGGGAAAAATTATACGATTTTATATTGTGCTAAATTACGTTATTTAGAGAATCGATAGTGATGTTGTTGTCATAAATATTAATAGTTCTAAAGTCGGTCAATGCTCTCAAGCAATAAATTAAGTCATTTAGATTTATGGCCAAAGGGCTGAATTGTAAAGTTTCGGGTGTCTGTAAAGATAAAAACACTTTCGGTTTTACTTTTAAATGGCGAACAGATGTAGATTAGTAGGGTAAATGCCTGGATTTGTGTATATATTTTAAAGTAAGTTTGCGGTTTAAAAAATATGTTTTCTGTCTTTCTTTGTAAAACAAAATTGGGTAGACAAATGTGTCATTTTAGCCGTACGGAATTTTAGTTTTGTGTATCGAATTTTCGGGAAAAAGGAGATATGTACAGCGGCGGGTAGAATCATGAATATTGAGGAGGGTCGTATTTATTTGTACATATCCACCTATCTTTAGCGGGACATTACGCGGAAGTAGTCGGTATGTTTGTTATTTATTTAGAATAAATAGGTGAAATTGTGTTTGTGGACTAGCTAACGTATTCTCAGAACTGTGATTAATAACACTGATTTGTCTATCGACAGAGCAAAAGAGCATCGTGCCGAAAAAGACGCCTTAGGCCACCATAGACCGCCAGGGACCTCAATAGTAAGGGCCTAAAAATGGTATTTCCCTCTCGGCTATGTAAATTAAAGCCTGATAGAGGCTTGGATGGATCTCTACTGAGATACCCCAAAAGCGGGCCTGACGGGCATCCCCCTTTATATCAGGTGTTCTCCGATCGACCGTTTAGTGTTGTTCATACAGGACTGAGTATGTCGGTAAATTACGGCATTGGAATATTAGGGAAAGGCGTGACGCACGGTGAGGTAAATCTACACTCCGGTTTTTACACATGTTAGAAATATTAAATTTGACCGACTTCAAAAAGGAAGAGGTTCTCATTTCGACGCAATATTTTATATCTCACAACACTCCTCGTGCTACCGTTGTACTCTCTTTTATTAGACAATGCGTAATTCAGTAGTTCCGTGGAAACGTGTGATTGTATATTAGGAGACAAACAAACATACCAAATTACTTCCGACTTTTATTTTACCCTTTTATGGGAACTAAAAGCTCTGAGGTTAGAAATGACACATTAGAAAGCCTACATAAACATAATGTTAAGCCTAAAAATGGCACATAATTTAAATGTTCGGCTGTACAAAAGAATAGATGTTAAATAAACAGTATTCAAAATTAATCTCGGTGTTTCCTTTGTTCTTCCTCCATTACAGCTACATTGAACTCTAAACGAAATTCTGGGGGTTTTAACATCACTTCGTGGGGATCTACTAGACGAAATTTAGGCCAAGGTTATAAGTATTTGCAAAACTAGGTCAGGGTCCGGTCTGTCAAGTTACACCTTATGATATCCACATGACTCCTACTCAAGAAGCAGAATTCAAAGGAGCAACTCATTGTCACATATGTGAGCAACCATTCACGTCTGAAGATAAGAAAGTACGCGATCATTTTCACCTCATCCCTGAATTTAACTTAAGAGGCGCCTCCCATGAGGAATGTAACATAAATTATCAAGATAGTCACACAGTTCCAGTCGTCTTTCATAATTTAAGTGGTTATGATGCTCATTTCATTATTACCGATATTGCAAACAGAATGAATGGATCCATTGATCTACTACCCATCAACAAGGAAAAGTATATCTCCTTTACCAAACATATTGAAGATTATCGTATTTAATTCCGTTTTATAGATAGTTTTCGATTCATGAATTCTCGTTTAAGTACATTCGCTTCATATATGACATATTTTCCTATTTTAAAGTCGCAGTTCCCCGAGTTGCCTCAAGAACATTTTAATTTATTAACAAAGAAAGGTGTGATGCCTTATGCTTTTATCGACTCATTTGCACGTTTTGATGAAACCTACTTACCTTCAATCGAATCATTTTACAAGTTGGAAGATAAGCCCTGCCCTAGCCGTCTATATCATCAAGCACAACATGTCTGGAATATGTTTGGATGCAAAGATCTTGGTCAATACGTTGACTTGTATATGAAGACTGATATTCTTCTTCTAGCAGACATATTTGAGCAGTTTAGAACTACTTGTTTAAAAACATATAAACTCGATCCTGCACATTATTACACTTTACCTGGATTCACGTGGGATGCGATGTTAAAATATACCAAGCAGGAGCTGGAGCTGCTTACTGATCCTGATATGTTCTTGTTTGTAGAGGAAGGTATCCGAGGTGGATTTATGTGAAATATGTGAGTAATTATGATTCCACAAAAGCATCTAATTACTTGATGTACTTTGATGTAAACAATCAGTATGGGTGGGCGATGTCTCAATATCTAGGTTCCAATGGATAAATACAAATACTGATGTGATGTCTATCCCTGACGATGCGACAGAGGGGTGTATACTTGAGGTCGATCGCGAGTACCGACAACATATGCATCATTGCCATAAATATATCCCTTTCTATCCAGAACATATTAATTCTAAAACTGGCAAACCTCCGAAGACTGTTAAGGAGCTTACTAAGTTAATGGCTACCTTAAACCATAAGCAAAAATGTAATTCATTATCGAGCTTTGAAGCAAGCAATAGAACATGGATTAATTGTCACAAAAATTCATCGTCTGTTGAAATTTAAACAGAGTCCTTGGCTTAAATCTTATATTGACCTTAACACTAATTTAAGAAAAGCAGCTGTGAATGAGTTTGAGAAAAACTTATTTAAACTTATGATCAACGCGATCTTCGGAAAATCGTTAGAAAATTCCAGAAAGTATCTCAGCGTAAAATTACTTCAACAATGGAGCAGAAGATATGGTACAGAGGCATACATTAGCAAACCTGAGTTTAAAAACTGTACTATATTTAATGAAAATTTGGTAGCTGTTGAGTTAAGAAGGCTCCAAGTATATTTAAATAAACCAATTTACGTAGGACAGTCAATTCTAGATTTAGCAAAAACTACTTTATATAACTTTCACTATGAGTATATGTCGTCAGTGTTTGATGATTGTTCTGTTCTTTATACTGACACTGATTCGCTAATATATGAAATTAACAATCAAGACCCTTACATTGTAATGAAGAGAGACTGTTTCCAATACTTCGATACTTCTGACTATCCCCAACTAAACATTTACGAAATCCCTTCTATAAATAAAAAAGTGATAGGTTTAATGAAAGATGAAAACAAAGGTACACCAATGACAGATTATGTGGGCTTAAGATCAAAATTGTATGCCACAGAAGTTATTCAAACTAATGATAATATTATGAAAAGGATAAAGGAGCTTGAGAAGAAGGGGTATAATAAGAGTGAAATTGATGAAATTATTAGAAATTCGGGCATAACAAAGAAGGCTAAGGGGGTCAAGTCATTTGTGGTTAAATGTGCCATAACCTTTGATGAGTACATTGAGTGTTTGGAGAATTGTACGTCGAAGACAATAAACCAAAACCTAATACGTTCTAATAAGCACCGAGTGTATTCAATTACTCAACAAAAAGTAGGTTTAAATTCTCACGATGATAAACGAATTCAAATAGATGTAACATATAATACGTTGCCGTGGGGTCATTATTTAATTAATGAAAATGATCCTATGGATGGAACATTTGGTAAGTTTTAATAAAAGTAAAAATTTGAAACAACCTTTTGAATCTTCCTAATAAATGCATTTTGTAAATTATTAGTAATAAAGTGATTAGGTATTTAATTCTAAAAAGATTCTAGTGGTATCAATCTAGAGAAAAATAATAAAAGAGCCATTTAAAAAAGATGAGGTAAATAAAAGAGCCATTATATCAATCTAAAGTAAAACAAAAAAGGACCATTCTACCAAAAATAATAAAAGAGCCATTTAAAAAAGATTAGGTAAATAAAAGAGCCATTATATCAATCTGGAGTAAAATAAAAAAGCCATTATACCAAAAATAATAAAAGAGCCATTTAAAAAAGATGAGGTAAATAAAAGAGCCATTATATCAATCTAAAGTAAAATAAAAAAGAGCCATTATACCAAAAATAATAAAAGAGCCATTTAAAAAAGATGAGGTAAATAAAAGAGCCATTATATAAAAATTAAAAAAGAGCCATTTAAAAAAGATGAGGTAAATAAAAGAGCCATTTAAAAAGTATCTCATCAGTATCAATCTAGAGCAAAATAAAAAGAGCCATCGTGCCATTCTAAAGCAAAATAATAAAAGAGCCAATATACCAATCTAGAGCTGATAAAAGAGTCATTATTCCAAAAATAATAAAAGAGCCATTTAAACAAGATGGGGTAAATAAAAGAGCCATTTAAAAAGTATCTCATCAGTATCAATCTAGAGCAAAATTATAAATTTTTCGTCGGTAGCCTAATTACAATCTAGAGCTGATGAAAATATAACTGAGTACTTAACTACTTTATTGCAAGTGGATTAGGCCTCCTGGGGAAACCACTCTAAAATAAAACGCGCCATAGTTCTATCTCCTTATATTGGTAAACAATATATAAGATGGTAGGAAAATGAACTGCATGAATTCTAGTTTTTCTTATATATAAACATAAGTACACAATCATCGTTTCTTAAAATAGCGAATACTTTGTGAATTTTTTCTTTAGTAATTGCTTCGGTATTCCAATTATCGTTTAAATATTATTTTTTAATTCTATTCACATGCATTTATTTTTTTCGACAAGTCTCATCTTGAGTGCTAATTAATTACCCCCATTTAAATGAAACGTATTGACAATTATCTTCGTTTCTTCTTATACACCCATTTGTTGCGACACCTGCCGCGAATAGCACAGCGCGTGACCTTGATATAGACAAAAAAATGCCAGAATGAACCTTGGCGATTTCCCATGTTAATTTGCATAAGGATTGGGCCCGAACCGGTGCTGCTTTATTACTGCGGTTATAACTTAACATTATTAGTACATTCCAAAACAATAAAATATACAGGGTGTCCCGAAATTGGACGGTCATATTTTAACGGCATAATCTACATCCTAAAATAGGAGTAAAAGTTTTTATAAACATAGGTCCGAAAACGTTTCTTTTCCGAGATACAGGATGTTAAAATTGAAGTCCTGATGACACTCTTTTGTAAATATTTTCTAAATGTTTAAAGATAACTAAGTGAAATTTGGTACAAATGCATAACTTTTTACGATGTATTTAATGGACTAAACGCCAGTTTTTGATCATCTTCATAGGTGGGTAAATTAGGGGGGGCTTAAGGTAAAATTGTCCTAAGTTTTTTTTGTTTGCAGATTTTAACATTTTTGACTATAAAATTTGGAAAACCAATATTTTCGTTGTAATAAAGCTACTTCTGTTGCATCTCGCTAGAACGCACCATTTTTAAGAAAAAAGCATTTGAAAATTTTATGATAAGTTATTCAAAAGTGTAAACAAGAATTAGTAGGCCTGTGAAATCATAAATTTTATATTTTTTTCTTTGGAAAACCGGTGACTAAAGAAATTTAAAAAAATATTTACAAAAATGTGCCATCAGGATTTCACTTGTAACACCCTGTATCTTGAAAACGAAACTTTTCGGACCTATGTTTATATGAACTTTTATTCCTATTTTAGGATGTAGATTACGCTGTTAAAATATGACCGTCTAATTTCGGGACACCCTGTATATTCAAAAAATCACTCCTTCAGAAGGGCCTCGGGTGGTGTGTTGAATACATCGAGACGAGACGAGACGAGACGAGACGAGACGAGACGAGACGAGACGAGACGAGACGAGACGAGACGAGACGAGACGAGACGAGACGAGACGAGACGAGACGAGACGAGACGAGACGAGACGAGACGAGACGAGACGAGACGAGACGAGACGAGACGAGACGAGACGAGACGAGACGAGACGAGACGTGACGTGACGTGACGTGACGTGACGTGACGTCATAATTATATTACTTAAAAAAATATACCTAATTATTTACATATTTTTTAACATACTACTCGGACAATACTGGTAAGTTTAAAACTCTACGTCACTGGCCAGCATATTATGGACACTGTTTACACGTTGCCAGCCGTTCCTAAGAGATCTGTCTTTCTCTCTTTCACTCACTAACAATTTTAAAACAATAACAGTCCGCAATTGTATGGGATTTATGAATGAAACATTTTGTCTCTATATTGTAATGTCTTTGGTTGCAAGACTAATATTAATTACAAACATACTTTACTTTCATACACAAATTTTATCAAGAGGTCGTACATTTTTTTTTTGTATGTGAGGAGATGGCAAACGTTAAATGGAGGAAATATATTATTATTATTAATTAGATCTTGTATCAGATCTTGAGATTGTTTGGTATAGTTTGCACAAGTAAAGAAAATATGATTTAGATCGCCTTTCTCTTGACACATAGTACATATCTCCGAATCTATAACATGGATTTTCAATAAATGTGCTGGATAACATGCATGTCCAAATTTCAATCTAAAGATAGTTGTGATATACTTTCGAGAAAGTGAATAGTTTTTAAACCAATGCACATTCGGAATTTTTGGTTGTATTTTTGAATATTGAGTTATAGTGGTTTTGCAAAAGTCTATCCAAGATTTTCTTCACTTTTCTATTTGATGTTGTTTCTCAATTGCAAAAGCATCCAAATTGCACAGCTGATAATTTGTTTGTGAGCCATTATTAGTTGCGCTTTTAGCTTTGAGCCCTATATGTGCTTTAATCCACAGATTAAACCATTTTCGATGTATTATGGATTTCGAATAGTATCTTTTTAATGAGCAAAATGTAAGCATTTGATGAATTGGAAGGAAGCTTTGGGCTTTCAGTAGCAAGTAATACAGATAGGGAATCAGATAAAATAACTGCAGTATTATTATTATTAGATATTTTAAACTATTTTATAGCTTCGTATATAGCAATTGCTTCTATACTAAATATTGAAAAATTTGATGGTAATTTAGACGTAGAAGGGATGAAAGAGGCACATCCTGTACCAGCTGAAGTTTTGGAAGTATCTGTGTAGATCTTTGTAGAATCAGGCCAGTTTTCTAGTTGGAAGTTTAAAATATTGAAACTTATTTTATGATTTTCAAGATAAATTGGTTGAATAACATTAACATTGTTAAAAAAGGCAAAGAAATTCTTAAAATATAAGTACTGGTCTATACTGATGAGATCTTCATAATTGCTAATATTTCTAAAAGCTTCAAAAAATAGAGAAGATTGTTTATGTATCCAATATTTTTGTGTTAAATCAAAATGATTTAATTTACAAATACTAGCATACAAGGTAGGGTTTGTACATCAAAATTTTATTAGAAATTTGTTGCTGAGATAGTCTCTTCTATACCATAATGGAGATTACTCCCAAGTAGCACATAACGTTGCCAAGCCTTTCGGCGATGTTGCATTAAGGGAACGCAATAACATTACTATTCAACGTAAATGCAACGTTCATGAGAAGTTGTTGAGGGAAATCGCAAAACTTCTATTTGTTATTTACCTAGTTTACCTATCTGTTATGTTAATACAGCGTAATAAAGTAATTTGCTAAAATAGCATCCACGAGAAGTACCGTGAACATTACAATTCTGAATTAGGAACGTTTATGTTTATGTCAATTTTCACTTGTCAGTTTTCTTGACATTTGTCTTGTCTTTTTTGATGGTTTATTTTTTGATTTCCAGAATTTATTTTATAAATAATTATTATTTATACATTCGAGTATATTTGGTAAAAATTTGAGGTTTGATATCGCTTCAAAAATTAAACCCGTTTTGATTTAATTTAACAGTAATTTATCTCTTCTGCAGTCGTTTTATATTTAAACTCTTATATTGTAGGTTAACTTTTATCTAAATAATCGCGTTCACACGTTCAAACAAATTGATTAACTATCCTCACCATTTATCTATCACATATCCATCGGCTTTTAAAGTCGATGGATGCGTTGGCTCATTGGTGAACTCACTGCTGGAGAAAAGAATGATTAACACATACAATCGTCTTTCCATCGCTTAATTTACGAACGGTTTGCAGGAAGCGCTGGATACAGCGCTGAATAAAAGAACACGCCAAAGATATCGGATAATAGACACGCCTTGTATACATTGCACTTTTCCGAAACTTTTTTTGACGATACGCTCTTCCTATATTGTCAGATCTCTTTCTTCAAATATCAAACATTAAATTTTTATTAAAAAAGTTCCCTTTAATACAATCTAATAAAAAGGGAAATAAAGAATTAGAAGCATCAATATGAGTTCAGACGATATTAATTTTATCATTGAAGACAACAGTTTATAGTAACTGCATTGAACAAAAGAAAAGAGATAGTCAAAAGATTCACAGGTTATTGTTCGGACAATGGCATAGTAATTAATACCTAAAAAAAAATTTTTACGATCACTATCTAAAGTAGTACTTTGAAAGTATATTCTAGAAAGTATATACTGAGTACGTGCCTTAAAAGTATATTCCAAAAAGTATATACTGAACACGTGCTATAACAGGACATTCTTAGAAGACACTAAAAGTCATATACCCAACATGTACCTCATATTCTGAGAATGTTCTAAATGCTTGCAGGTAAAAATTAACACCAAATACATGTAAAAACAAGTTTATATACATATCTATATGAATTCTTCTCAGATGCCGATCTAATAATTCGCTACCAAACGCACTAATGTTGAGTGTTTAGGCCAAAAAACATTCTCAAACTAAAATAGAAGAGGAGAAGAAGAAGAATAACATAACCTACAATTCCTACAAATTTTTTTGATCTCGTTTGTTTGTAAGAGGCAAGAGGTAAGTAAATTAATAAAAATTAATTGCATCGTATGTTCTATATAAAAATAAACAAATTTTAATATATTTGTAGTTTTTAGGACCTATAAGTGACGTTAGAACACAGGATATCCCAAATATTAATTGCCATTGTGAATTTATTAATATGGTTAATACTAATGGTGGATTGAAACTAAAATACAGTGTTACCAGAATTACAAACACACTTTCTATGAAAAAAATCCTGTAAGGCCAGATATTGACCTGGAAGAACTAGAAATGAGGACGAAAACTACAAAATGGTGGTAATATAACATATAAAAAAAAAAGATAATATATAATAAAATACTAACAAAAATATTCTTCCTACTATTTTAATCTATAAGAAAATATATAAAATGACTTTTTGAATGCCCTGTATAAATTGAATATGTTTTCTTTAAGTTTACCTTAGGGTCGATTCCACCGTTGTGTTAAACGGAGAATAAAATGACATTGTTAATGTAAAAATGTCATTTTAAACTTCGTTTAACACAACGGTGGAATCGGTCCTAAGACCCATAAGTTATTGATTTGGTCATTAAATGATTTTTACTAAAGAATATATCCAAACCCTCCAGAAACACTACGTCTATGTGCGACGTACGATTCCCCTTTCCCCGTCTGGAATAACATGCGGACAGAAGGTGTATTGGTTATACAGTGTGAAGGCGAGTCTATCTTAGATAATATGATGTCTATGGAACACGCCTACACCTACCTCTACTTTTGTGATATTGGTACTTGATTTCAAGAATATTTTAATAATAAATTTATATAAATATTTTGTTTTATTTGAAATTTTCATGACTCGAATTTATTTAACAAGCAAAAGAAATTATGAAGAATTACTTTTTTAATTTAAAATAAATATTTTCACAAGTATAGTTAAGCCTATCCGTGGACACACTGTATAATGCTGTAGAACTAATTCACATCTATAGAACGTTTCAGAGCAACTTTCGGGGTAAGTACCGTAAAAGTGTTAGTGTGATGTTTTTCGAACTTCACTTTGTAACCTCTGTGAGATATGACATAAAAGTCTTGCCGTTGCGGACATTAGGGTTACATTAAAAGTACATCGCATGCGAGCTTAAAGAGCCTAAAATTGCAGCTTATTAACGTAAATGGAATGTTTTTGTGCTAGCTGGGAAAGCTTCGACATGCAGTGGATCGATAGGGGTTGACTTCATAGCACCTATACAAATGTGAAGTACCGTATTTTGAAAGACATCAATTCTTTTTAAAATGTGATTACTTGCTGATCCATAAAGTATACATCCATAATCCATAATCTAATATGTATCTAATGTACGATCGTGCTCTAACTTCGTCTTCGTGCGATGCCATCATATCCATTCTCGTTGCATAAACTACTATCAATTACCTATATACGCACTGAGAGAAAAATCTATTAACCATTAGTAAAAATTGAATAACAATTATTAGAAACTTGCATGAAATAGGCGCCAAGTAAGCTCTATTCTCACAGTTATTAAAGTCACTTTCCTGATCTGCATTGAATAACCATTATTATATAAATTTTGTTTAAAATGTAGTATAACAGTTATTCAGTGCACTTAATTACGATTATATATTTTCCTAATAACATTTATACCGTTATAGGGCTAAGGTTATTAGATTATCTAATAATGGTAATAATATCAGCTGGATGCAATATAACAGTTATTCAGTGCACTTAATTACTATTATATATTTTTTCAAATAGCATTTATACTGTTATGAGGCTAAGGCTATTATATTATCTAATAATGGTAATAATACCAACTGGATGGAGTAGAACAGTTATTCAGTGCACTTAATTACTATTACATAGTTCCCTAGTAGCAGTTATACTGTTATGAAGCTAAGGCTATTTGATTATCTAATAATAGTAATAATGTACTTAATTACGATGATCGGGTAGCCTACTAACCCTTATTGCCCGTTCCAATAGCAGGTATAAGGTTCTATATCTTCAGCTATTTAACTTTCTAATAATTATTATTACATCCAATAAATTTTAGATTTCATTCAAATAATTATAATTCGACGTTTTTATTATTGGTAATAAAATTTTATTATGTTGGCTACAGGCTGCAGAGTGTCCCACGAGGTTTTGCCCTTGAATATCTTGAAAACTATTCAAATGACAAATATGGAAGTTGACAGTCACGAGTAATCAATACTGACGGTTGTACCTACCATAAAATGACTTCTGGTGTTTCTCGCATTTCCGGTCACGTGATTCCAACTTCAACTTTTTTAAATATGACATCCGGTATATTATTATATTTCTAGATTCCCCTCGACAAGCTAAATTTAACAAACTATAATACTTTTGGTTTAAAGTGACATCTAGGAGCTATAGACAGTTAAAGATAGATCAAAACGACTTGCATGTCCTTATCTTCATTTTTTAATAACTATCTAGTGACAAGAGAAAAATATAATACAGTGTAGTCAACAGTCCAGATTGATTTTACCACTCTATTATATTTTTTTCGTCTCATTAAATAGTGCTTTCAAAATTAAGAGAGGGACATGTAAGCTGTTTTTATCTATCTTTAACAGCTCAAAAAACACTATTTTAAACTGTCTACAGTTCCTAGATGTGACACCTTAGACCACAAGTTTTATAGTTGGTTGAATTCGCCTCATCAAGGAAATCTAGTGTCCTATTTAAAAAATTAAAGTTGGGATCACGTGATTGGAAATGCGAGGAAAACCAGAAGTCATTTTGTAGTAGATACAACCGTCAGTATATGACTGCTCGTGACTGACAACTTTCATATTTGTCATGTGAATAGTTTTCGAGATTTTAAGCGACCAAAACCTCGTGGGACGCCCTGTATAATAATAAAAAAATGTTACAACAATAAAATCCAGTATTTTACCTTTGTTCGTAAAGAATATAAAGTTACACATCACAATTTTCTGGGACACTTGTATGTAACTAATGGACAATACGGTAACTGTAGGGAGAGGTGATAAAAATAGGTCGATTAACATGAACATGCATTAGTAAAATGTTAATAGTAAACAATATACAGGGTTTAAAGGTGACATATTATTTTTGAAAATTCGTAGTAGTTGGAAGACAGCTGCATGTATTGAACTCAAAATTGGTACACCATAGGTTTTAATTGTGTTAAACAATAATTTGTTATTACTTTTTATGTCCCTCCTAGAGGGCGATAGTCACACGGTTCGAATTGGGCCAACTCACATTTATTTTTTTACCCCCTGTATTATCTCAGTTTCATGCTGAATAATGAAACCTTCATTATTTTAACAAAAAATGTAATTTGTTACATCCCCATATTTCAAGGAGTTTTCGAGATATTGTCATTTTAGTCAACAAAACATTAGTTGTTTAAAAAAACTATTTTAATTGTGAAACAATAACAAACGGTTGTAAGATTTAATTCGTGTTAATCGACCCAGATTATTTAGATTTTTAAAAGAAACAAGTTAAGATTTAAAAATTTTTCATTTATTAATAAAACCTAAAACTGTTAAAAAAAATACAACTTATTGCAGTCTGACAATCTGTCATATAAAATATAAAAATACTAATATATTCAACAAAATAGCCTATGACTAGGAATACAAAAAAAAAACATTTAAGGTCGCATCATATGGTAAAGTTTTTTATTGTTAATTTTACGAAAAATATTATTCTTCATAAAAAGTTATGCATGGTCTATAACCTACATTTCAATAATCAGATATCAAATTTTTAATTTAATTATTAATTTTTTTGTCAAAGGTAAAGTACCTTTATTTTTGAAAAAGTCGAAAATTGTTTTTAGGAAAAGTTGTTTAGATTTAAAAATAAGGTTCTAATATGCACTAACGTTTGTTTACAATAAAAAACAATTTATTATTCATTTATTATCTCTCTAATTCGGCCTCATTGGTTCAGCACAGTTTAACACAAAAGTTGATATCTAGTAGCAGCTTTTAAAATTTTAGACCATGCAAAATTTTTTATGAAGCATAAATGTTTTTCATAATATTAACAATAAAAGTTACGTATATGCTTCGAACTTCAGTGAACACACTGTAGAAAAAAAAATTATAATTACCCTGTAATATTAATATCTCTATTATAGGAGATAGATACCAAAAAAAGTTATTTACAAAATAATATACTGCAGCACATCAAAGTGATGCTTTTTAAATGGAACACCCTGTATATTTTCCTGTTTTCTAATTCTTCTCGAAAAGCTAATCTTACAGATACATAAGTAAATATTTAGAGTTAAAAATTACCTTTTTTCAACTTTAAGTCACTTTTTGTCAACACTACTAAAAATAAAATAAAGGTGCATACTCTTCAAGTTGCCACTCTTTTAATAATCCTACAAAACATGATGCCGCCATTATGCACAACCAGCCACAGTGCCACAAATCAACAGGTATGAATTTGTTATGGTACACAACACAATAAAAAAGATCATAAAGTAAATAAGAAAAGAAGTAACTATTGTCTTTGACAAAAACCAACAAAAACCATGGAGCAATAATAAAAAAAACAAAATCTGATCTAACCCAGTCACTTCAGTACTTCGCTCTCTACTCTCTAGTGAACAACTTACAGAAAATAATGGCGATGACGGATGACGTCGTAAATGGTGGTGAGATATATCGACCAATCAGTAGCCGCGGTTATGGCTTGTAGCTTGCGCAATCCAATATAGTTCGTTAATTTTGAAAACACACTCATATATTTTAATAACGGCTATATAAGAACTTAATTGTGGTAATTGAGGGGATCAATTTTATTTTTGCTGAATAATGGTAGGTAGTGATAGAAATAACTACAATTAAGAGCTGGATAACCATTATTAAGTGAAATGTATAACGCAGTATGTGTATAATCATAAGTGGAATTTCAGATAATCGTAACATTTAATCTAATAATGATTATTAGATGTGTTTAGCAAAACCATCTTTGCCACTGTAATTATGCACTCGATAACGTTTTGCTTTTAAAGAAAGACAAAGACAATGCAAGTTTTCACGTTTTTTGGTGATCATAAAAACTGCGATATTTATTTTTGTCAGAAGCATACAGATGAAACCAAAAACGAAATAGCCAATTTCAGATCTAAACCTGAATTTTTTACAAGACTTCTACAAATTATACATGCTTTTTCAGATCACAGCAGAAGTCTATTACATGATTTTGATAGTAATATCGTGGAACAATTTCATGCGACACTCGCTAAGTTTGTAGGTAGCAAAAGAATCAATTATTCCAGAGGGCGCTCTTACCAAAGTAGATGTTTTGCAGCAGTTGTATCATATAATTCGAAATCAGGGAATTCAGAATTGAAAAAACTTTAAACTGTACTAACCAATCTATGTTAGTAACTGAATTGAACAATAAATGCGACAATTGGCAAAAAAATCAAAATCTAATCATAAACTAAAAAAAAATTATTCTGCAAAAACCAATAAAACTGATTTAGATTATGGAGAAAATTGTAGCAAAAGGGATTTAGATCAAGATATTTATGAAGAAAAAAAACTTCAATTTTTAAACGAATTTCCTTCTTCTGACGTTAAGAGAAATGTAATTCAGGAACAAACTATGTCACAGGCGGATAGCAGGGTTTGGTTTGTGTGTACTAGATGCATTACTACTTTATGTGAGCCTTTAGTCAAAAGGATTATTTACCAACCATCAGTCAATGCTGCTCCTATTTCTCATGGCAAAAAGTATGAAAAAACGGCACTTTTGCAGCTTCAAGAGCAGGAAAATATAGTGATTAGAGATTGTGGAATTTTGATTGACAAAAAATATCCATAATATTTAGGTACATAACGATCAGTTCACATTTTTACTCACATCTCAACTATAACATATTGCAAATTAGTTCATTTTAAATCAAAATAATAATTTTTAAATTTGTAGGTGCTACTCTAGACGGCATTGTAGGAGATGAATTAGTGGTTGAAATAAAATGTCCATACGCTGCATATCAAATGCAGGTAGAAAAGGCGATTAAATTGAAAAAATACCCTTTTGGATTTTTAATAAAGACAACAATAATTTTGACATTAATATCCACCATCAATGGTATTATCAAATACAAGGCCAATTACATATTACAGAACAAAAAGAATGTATTTTTGGTATATGGACAGGTCTCAATTGTCCACTTAAAGTGGAATATATAATAAAAAGGGACAATTTCTGGTGTAAAAATATGGAGAAGTTAAAAAAGTTTTATTTAAACTGTATGTTGCCGGAATTGGTAGATCCAATGCATAATCGGGGAATGTCATTAAGAGAACCTGATTACATCTTAGAAGCTATTCAAAAATTAAAATAAATACCTCCAAAAAGTCAAATAACATTAATAGTAAGATGTTTCTACAAAGCCGCTATTTATTCTAAAAGTATTTTCTTTAATATTTTTGATTTTAATCTAGGTACTGTTAAAACGGTATAATACCTATATATATTTGCAGGTCTTCTGTGACTAATTTATTTGTATTACTGGGTCCAATTAAGTTACCAAAAAATAATAACCGATCATTTTAAATACATTTCTTATGTCTACGTTGTAAAAAATAATATCGAGCTGTTTTATCAAACGCCCTGCTCCTCACAAAAACAAAATTAAATTATTTTATAATTTATGATACATTTACATCATATCTAAAAATGAAAAAAGTTTGATGTACAGGGTTCATAATATATTACGCCAACTTTGGCGTTTGTTTGTCCTTCTATAATATTCACTTATTTTAAAAGCAAACTCTTTTTAAAATCGTTGACATCAAAAAGACAAAATAGTATTTATATCTCAAAGTTAGCAACAACAAAATATGATATCATTCAACGGCAGCCATCATGAAATTCGGACCAATCAAAGCCGGATAGTAACAAAACACTTCGGCTCTGTTTCCTCAGTTTTTAAAATATTATTTCTATAAGAATATCTGTTTGAGTTTCACTCAATATATATAGACCGAAATAATTCTGAATTTCATTATCTTAAACCAATAGCATAAGTTACGAATAAAAGGCATTCGTAAGTATTGTAAAAATTGCAAAATACGTTAAATGATGTAAATTAATATATTTTCTCCACGTTTCATTCTTTGATAAGTCAGAAAACATGTAAATTATTAATATAATATGAAAAATTTGTTAAATACAATATTTATAAGGCTGATTTATAGATTTTATTATATTAGTAGCTTAGTTGATATTCTTTGCAAAATGAATTATTTTAGAAAATATAATATATATCTACTATACAAATATAATTCTTCTACCTAATGTTTTCTAATTAAACTGTTTTAAATATATTGAAACATTACAAATTTTATATTGAAAACAAAATTATCTCATGTAATAAAATTTTCCTCTTCGCACCAACCGAGCAACACTAAATTTAAGTTCAATCCTATACCCTTATTCCGTATCTGGCCAAATTTCAATACTAGGTGGACGAGAAAGGCAACAGCACCCATCCTTCGGTACGAACACGGAATGTCTTGAGAGGGGATATCGTAATCATATTTTTCATTTTTATATCCGAAATTACTTTGCTATTTTAATGATTACGGCTTTATATTAAGTCCAATTTTAAAAATTATTTTTTGATTTCATTAAGAAAAAGATTTACTACAAGTTGACATTAATCGTTCGAAAAATAATGCATGTTTGATAATGTTAATTCTCTATTAAAAGTTGTCCTTTTTTAAACAAAATTAATAAACTTTATAATTTTTTGTAGACAAAACGGACCATTTTTTTAAAAAGTATGAAAACCCAGAGTTAGTGCCACTAATTCTCTTTCTACATAAAAAAATATATTATGGTATTACCTTTAAAACTTTGTCTTCTAGGATTAAAACAGGATGTCTATTTTTAATACAAATTTCCTGCTGTTGTCATCGGAGCAATAACTCTTAAGTACCTAAGACTAAAATGTTAAGAAACTGTGTTCTTATTATAGAATCGAATGGTAGGGTGATTTGTATAATTTTAAAAAGGGTGCAACTTTTCGTAGTGCTTCTATAGCGATTTTATCCTTCATTGAACACAATTTACGACTGCATCAATTGTACCTATAATTTTTGTGTCTTGAACTGTACAGGATTTTCATGTATTTTCTAGCGGCGACACTTTAGGAACAGTACTGGTAAATGGGAGAATGAGACTTGAAAGTGAGGGATTAATCTTAGTTCTCACTCGGCTATTGTTGCAATATAAAATGAGAAAACACATATTTTTTACTCACCTTACAGAAATTATAATAAAAATTCAACAATCAAATAATCCTGCATGTTTTATTGTCACATTTCACTTCCATACACTAACAAATGAATACAATCTTCAAAAAAAAAACACTAACAAAAACCCGACGCTCGGCATCTTAATTTTTTTTAAGGTTACCTACAAAAACAAATAACTTTCACTCACGAGTAGGTTTTTAAACTCAAATCAACCAGAGTACGGACAACACAACAACCAACCCAAGCAATAAATATATTAACTGAATGATTGTTATTGAATTTTGCAATTTTAGTAGCGTACTGCGTCATGTGACAGAAAACTTCTCTACAGGGAGATTTAAAAAATAATTTAGGTGATATGTTTAAAATGGTTTTTTGGACAAATTTTGAACAACCAGTCTAAGCTCTAGTACTGAAATTATAACAATATTAATTAATAAATAATTAATAAATATTAATTATAATAATAATATTAATAGGGGGTGGGTTGGCTCAGTGGTTAGAGTCATGACTTTGAGATCTAAGGATCTCAGGTTCGAATGTCGCCAGTGACAGGATTTTTACTTAATTTATTGGATTCAATATTCTAATCAGTGGCGGCTCGTAGTAAAAATTTTAGAATGTCCTGCAATTTTTGCAAAAAAGCTTACCTTTTATAATAATAATAATAACGTTTATTTAGGAGTAGATTAATTTACATTTTTTTATCATATATAAAACAAACAGTAATACAACTAAATAAATATAACATATTGTTCAAATACATGATACTAATTTAAAATGTTTCATCTGTGTAACCCATTAAGACCATAAAGGTTGAGCATGGGGTACACCGATGATTTAAAAATATTTTACATAATGTTCTCTACACTAGACCTATAAATATAGATAATGTTCACTACTCTAATTTGGTTTATTGCAATGATTTTATTTTGATATTAACATTTTTTTCTTATTCATTTTAAGTAATTTTATCTTTAAATAAATATCTAATGATTAAAAACAAAAGTAATAGTATATTTTACGATTGCAGTTTATATCATTTTCATTTTTTAAACAGAACATACTGTTCAAATACAGAATACATAACAATCAATTTAAGAATTTTTATCAGTGTAATCCATTAAGACCATAAAGGTTGAGCATGGAGTACACGGATGACTTAAAAATATAATATATTACAATATACAATTTTTTATACACTAGACTTAAAACTAGTATACATAATTCTCTCTGATTCTTTAGTTTGTTACATTTATTTTATTTTGATCTTAAAGTTTTTTTTTTTAATATTTATTTTTTTTTTTACTCATTTTCAATTATTTTATCTATTTCTTTAGATCCTAATGTTTTTATATAAGTTTTAAAAATCGATTTTAAGAGATTAGTTGAGTTTAGTTTTCTTATATAAATTTTATACATATCAGGTAGGAAGTTGAAGAAGCGGGGTGCTACAAAATCGAAATATCTCGTACCTATGGTTTTTTAGCAGTATTTGTTTGTATATAATCTTTTGTTTTAGTTCTAGTATGATAATAATGGCCAGGTGTTTGTAGGTAAGTGCGGTTTTGAAATAAATGAATGATTAGACTAAAAAGATATAGCTGCCTCAAAGACATTACATTTGCTTCTTTAAAAAGAAGATTAGTGTTAAATCTTAGATTTTTACAATATATAATTTTTAAAATTTTTCGCTGTAGGATTTCGACCTGTTCTAGATGACTTGGCAATGTACCTCCCAACTTATGATGGCATATCTGAGACGCGATTCCACAAGTGCATGGTAAATCGTTTTTAGATGAGGTAAGTTTAGTATTGTTCTTATATATTTAAATTTATATAATAAAAACCTTAATGTTTTAGCTACGTCCGATAAGTGTGAGGTCCATCTAAAATGTGAATCTATTTTTACACCAAGATATTTAATTTCAGATTTTAAAGAAATTTCAGTAACCATATTGTTGTCGGTAATAATAATTTTATTATAAAGTGGTAATTTGTATTTATAACTGGTAAACGGAACGATATAGGTTTTGTTGTAGTTAACCCACATCCCCAACTAGCCATTCATAAAAGTGTATTTGTTGTGAAGTTCTCCTCATCATCATCATCTATTGTATAGTCCAGGAGACAGTAACGATTTTCGGTATTTATTTTCCCAGTCAGCAAGCACGAATAGAGAATTGTAGGATTAGCAATTCTAAGCAAATTCGTATATATTTAGAGGGGGGATCCGATGGGCTGAGGCCGAAAATGCGTCAAAACATACGAGAATACGGCCCTTTTTTTCCATTAATAAAAATAGTTTTAGTAGTAAGAGATGTACTGAAGTTAAGTAAAAAAATAGTCTGATTAATCTGTATGGATAATATATTTGGCAAGTGCATAAAATACACTTTCAAACGAGTTATGTACACAATTATTTCTACGACCACAATTATTTAAAGAATGTTCCAGGTGTTTTGTATATTAAAGTGTACGCATAGGACACATAAATAAAACCTTATATCACAATGTTTCACCTAACCAGTTGGTTTATTTATAGAAATTAAACATAATAATTGAAGATATTACAAAAGAAAATAGGGAAATAAATTACATTTCCTTTTACACTTTTATATAATAATTGTTTTATTTAGAATTCACGAATCACTTATTACTCTACATTAATTATAATTATTGTTAGTTTCGTTATGTCAAATCATTTATACTGTGGAACGCCAATATCGTTGGATGCGCGTGGTAGAAATGGTCCTATAATACTGCTTAAAACATAGCTAAATTTTCATGGAAACACTGTACTTTTGACATTTGCGATACTCCGACGCATATGCATTATTGATGTAATCTCATGATTTTACAGTAATAGTTTTTGCAATTTTAGTGTGATTTTTAGGTTATTATGGTTATTCATTTTATTTGGTTCTGATCTTTTGCACTTTTAAAGTATTTTTCTTTTATATAGTTTTTAATTAGAATTTTAATATTGTGGTCTATTTATATTTGATTGCTGCTTTTCGACTAGTCCTTTATTCTTTTTGTGTTAAAATAAGCTTTATAACCATTAAGTACATGCTTCTAGTTGATGTCTACCTAATCGTCATCGGGTACCTGCAACAATGGGAAAAAGTGTATGGTTTTTTTGGTGTAAAGTTAGACGCCTTCATTTTTCAGGTAAGTTATTTGTAGTTATTTTTTACTTAAAAGGATAGCAATACGTCCTGGTTCGGGGTGTGACTTTTGGGTTTTAGCTATCTGAGCCAAATTTTCGGCTAAGTGTCCTCTTTTAGGGCACCCAGAACCGAAAACTATATAGGTATATAATGTTTTTTTTTAAATTATTTTTTAATATGTATGCATCTTGGATGAGGGCTTTAGGAAGAGATCCTAAGACTGAACATTGACTGCTATAAATGCCGTTTTTAGAGCACATTTCATAGTAAGTGATTTCATTCTAGCAGCAATAAGGAAACTTTTAAAAAACATGCTGTATTATGCATGTATTATACCGTTTTGATAATGAATATACTGTATAATAATAAATACTAGTGATTTATTTTAATTATTTAATTAGATTTGTGGCCATCACTCACTGCTATGTACCTCCTCATCCTCATGATATAAAATAATATGCCCGCTCATGTACCACATTATAATTATTATTAATATTAAATGAACAAACATTAAATTGATGTTCCTTAATTTAAAAATCTGCCGACTTTGTTCACAATACACAATAAATATAATTTAAAACATATTACGAAGTTAATGATATTTAAAAATTAGTATTTTGGAACTTAAACTAGTAGTTTTGTATCATGGATTTATTTAAAGCTTTATAACATACTAAATCTTGTTCCAGACTAACCCATCCATACCTACACCTCCTCCAAAAATCAGGATCCTATCAAATATTCTTATTAAACCAGCAAATCAAACCAGTCAGATCGAATTAACTGTACCCTCTACTTCTTCTCTAAATATTCCATATGAAGAACCGCTGACGCCAAAGAAACAAAAAATATTACATACACTCTCCTCTGTCCGGGCAACAAGTGCAAAAAGAAAGCAAAAATTAAAATTGCTAAGACGACAACTTTCTCGAAAAGTGAATAAAATTGTCAACTTAAAAAATATATTAAATGTTTTAAGTAAAAAACGTTTGATACAGGAAGATGAGTTAGATATAATGTCAAAACTTGGGGGCCCCATCGAGATATATGTAGCAGGCAATTAAAAAAAAAGTCTAACCTACCATTGCCTAAGAAGTATACAAAAGAGCTAAAAGTGTTTTTCTTAACTCTCCACTATTACTCACCTGCTGCTTATAATTATGTAAGAAGAACATTTGACACTTGCTTACCACATGTCCGTACAATCAGTCGATGGTATCAAAGTATAGAAGGTGAGCCTGGATTCACAAGTGAGGCTTTCAATGCCCTAGAGATTAAATCAAATTCTTCCAATTAACAAATAATTTGTGCACTTATTATGGATGAAATGGCCATTCGTCAACATAAGGAGTTTGTTGGAAGCGAACGTAGAAGTTATGGTTGTGTAGATGTAGGAACGGGTGCAAATGAAACTACGCTTGCAAACAATGCTCTTGTTTTCTTATTAAATTGTGTAAATGGAAGCTGGAAAATTCCAGTAGGATATTTTTTTAATTTCAAGTATGACAGGTGAACAGAAAAAGGTGCTGGTATTAGAATGCTTAAAGAAATGTTATGTTATTAAAGGTGTTAGTGTTGTAAGTTTAACATTTGATGGTGCTTCTAATAATCTAACAATGGTCAAACTCTTGGGCTGTAATTTACATCATACAACTTTAAAAACTAGTTTCAAGCATCCATCAAATAATGAAGAAATTGTTATATTTTTAGATCCGCCACATTTACTAAAGTTAATTAGAAATACTTTAGTAGAAAAGTATTCATTTGTAAATGAAGAAAATAAAATTGTTGAGTGGAAGTATTTCAAACAACTTCACGAATTACAGGAAAATGAATCTTTCCACTTAGCAACTAAGCTAAACTCGCAACATATAGCTTTTAAAAAACAAAAAATGAGAGTTCGTCTTGCAACCCAACTATTTAGCGAAAGCGTCGCAACTGCCTTAGATTTTTGTGCGAACGTTCTACATATTGGAGATTTTAAAAATGCTGGGGCGACAATTAATTTTATTAGAAAAATGAACATTCTGTTTGAACTCCTGAATTCACGAAATATTTTGCAATTCAATTATAAGAAACCTCTATCTGAAAATAATTACAATAATACATGTATTTTTCTTGACTCTGTCAATAAATATATTAGTTCTTTAAGAACACATGCTGATGGTAAACTTCTATTAGAAACTGATAGATCTACTGGCTTTCTAGGTTTAAAAATATGCATTGCAAGCCTAAAATTACTATACAATAATTTAATTGTAGAAAGTAAGTTTTTAAAATTTTTGCTTTTGTACAAAATTTCACAAGACAATTTAGAATTATTTTTTGTTCAATACGGTCTCATGGAGGTTTTAACAATAATCCTATAGTCAGGCAATTTCAGTCTGCATATCAAAAAAAATTTAGTTCATGTTGAATTAAGAGTTAGTTTCCGTGGAAATTGTATTCCATTGGAGGAATTAACTATTTTAAAGTGCAATATAACAAGCCAGTTAAATGTTACTTCAAAGAAATATGCAATGTCTGATAATATTGACGATTTTGAGAAAGTGAATTTTATTGAAAATGATCATGATTATTTACCAGATCCAGTCTCCTCCTTTTCTAAATATATAATCACTTACATTTATGGATATGTTGTTTATTATTTAAAAAATCTGATGTGTCCAACACATGACTTTCCTATCTAGTTATTATAGGCTTTTTCCGGTTATTTTGTACAACCTATTGCAGCACCTCTATACATGTTTAGAGGATAAACTAAATATATACATTTTCCACATACATCTACCTCGAAACATTTTTCTATAGATATTCATTGAAAACGAAAATACTGAAAAATTTAAAATTAGCACTTTTCCTACAATTTTTCCATTATGGTTCATTTTAAAAAAATCATGTTTAAACAAAAATTATAGAGATCGATATCGCAAACAACTTTTAGTTCAAACATTTTCATAAAAATCAGAATTTTGCACATTTTGTCAAATTTCTCGATACGGACCATTTCAGTAAATTTTGACATTAAGTAAAAATTATAGATAATAATATTAGAAGTAACTTTTATTTGAACAATTTTCTTCTCCAAACATAAATAACAGATATATTCCATAAAATATAAAAACGGCCCCCCATAAAGTACCCCCCAGATGTTCCGACTTTGTCCAAAATCTAATCATTTCATGTCAGGCCGAAATAAAACTTAAGTTTAAAATTTAATGTTTTTTTCTTTATTCGTTTTTGAGTTTTCTTCAAATTTCGAAATTTACACATTTCTCAAATATCTCGAATACGGTTCATTTTAGAGAAATTATGTATAAAATAAAAATTATAGAGAATTATATTACAAACAACTTTTAAGTGTAAAGGTTAAAGAAAAGGTCCTTTATTTCTCACAAGTCAATTTATTGGCGACCGGTTTCGAAGTTGTCACTTCATCATCAGGCACACCTTGACTAATTCCATAAAGGAAGCGCTACAAAAAGTTTAACAGAACGAGTTAAAAAAGTCATGTGTAATAAGTATTTTTTAAAAAAATTTTTTAATTTTAATGTAGGTTAGGTTAAACCACCAGATGTCTTTTTGAATAAAATTTTTTTTTTTCCTTAAAAATTTTTAAATTGTTTGTGCTTGTAAAACTATTTTGTGTTGTTTAGTTAATAATTGTCTTAAATGTGTTTTAATTAATTATTTTATTCAAAAAGACATCTGGTGGTTTAACCTAACCTACATTAAAATTAAAATTTTTTTTTTAAAAAATACTTATTACACATGACTTTTTTAACTCGTTCTGTTAAACTTTTTGTAGCGCTTCCTTTATGGAATTAGTCAAGGTGTGCCTAATGATGAAGTGACAACTTCGAAACCGGTCGCCAATAAATTGACTTGTGAGAAATAAAGGACCTTTTCTTTAACCTTTACACTTAATCCCTACTACTCACATATGGCTACCCTCACTCCAAATCAAACAACTTTTGTTCGAACAATTTTTATAAAAAAATATTTTTTTACATTTTGTCAAATTTCTCGAATACGGACCATTTTAGGAAAATTTTGTATAGAACAAAAATTTTAGATAATAATATAAGAAGTAACTTTTATTTGAAGAATTTTCTTCTCCAAACGTAAATAACAGATATATTTCAAAAAATATAAAAATGACCCTCTATAAAGTACCCCCCCCCCCCCCAGATGTTCCGACTCTGCCCAAAATCTAATCTGCTCATTGGATGCTGGAACAAAGCTTAAGTTTAAAATTTGGTGTTTTTCTGTGTATCGGTTCATGAGTTATGCGACACACACGCACACGCACACGCACACGCACACGCACACGC
Organism: Psylliodes chrysocephalus; assembly: GCA_927349885.1. Lineage (NCBI taxonomy): Eukaryota > Metazoa > Arthropoda > Insecta > Coleoptera > Chrysomelidae > Psylliodes > Psylliodes chrysocephalus. The sequence goes on from OV651818.1 coordinate 1,165,402, forward strand.
ACACGCACACGCACACGCACACGCACACACACACACACACACACACACACACACACACACACACATCATCGCGAAAATAGCCAAAACGTAAAAATCCGTCGAAAACTCGAAGTCGAAAAAAATCATGATTCCTATACTTTCCTTATATCTGTATACAGATAGGAAAGTAAAAAGAAAATCATTTGTGAACAATGTCTAGATGCTTTAATAAGTAAAACTAGAGATGTGTTTCTATTTTCATTCATTGATATAAAGAATAAAAATGGTTTGCAATATCAATCGGAAGATGTAATAAACATTTGTTTAAAATGTGAAAAAATATTAAAAATTATGAAAGACTAAGAAAAAAATATCAGTAGATATCATCAGCACATTAGTTTTAAAAGAATTCATAAATTCTAATGTCTTTTCGAATATTATGCAGTACAGTTTGGACCAGTTTGTGTTGGATAATCATAGAATATTATTAATCAAGTGCATAGTTGATAAATATGTTAGTATCCGACTAACATATCTCACTAGAGTTAATAAAGCGCTAGCATAAGACATCAAAACAACAAAATAGTGTTGTTTAAAGGTCAATAAATATCTTTTTAAATAACAAAAAAAATTTTGTAGTGTCTTATTAAGAATGGGACACAGAAAAACTGAAGAGTTACCTATAATTTTACCAAATTTTGCAAAAGTTTTTGGTGTCATAAGATACGTTACACTTATTTGAACTATAATTATATATTTTTTGATGTTTTTTAAGTAAATCATATAGGTACTTTTGTTGGGAACTTATAAGAAACTTCAAAATTAAAATGAAGAATATTCGCATTCTAAGCATAATCTTATTTTTAATCAGACTCTTCAGTTGTTCTGTATCCCTTTCTCAATGAGACACCTTGTATATAAACTTCCCACTTGAACAATTTTATATTTTTCAAGTATGTACAAGTATGTACAATACAGGTGTATCAGAAATATTAAAGCAAAAAGACAACTTATATAACAAAGGTTTAAATTTAGTAATGTCAAGTCATCCTTGCACCCTAAAAAAGTACCAATGAAGAAATTATTCCTCCAATGCAACCAAACAGTTATTTTTAGGATAAGATTTTGTGTCAAATGTTATCCACAGCCACAGGGTTTCTTTTTAAATGGCATGACATTCAAAATTTTGGTCAAAACAATTTTTTATCATACACTTTTCTTGTAAATTCACAATGCTTTATTAGGAATAAAAACACCAGTTTCTAGAAACTTTTTCACTATAACACTAACATTACTGATCAGAAAAAGTGGTTAAAGTTTTCTTTTTGTTATCACAAATCGCAACTGAATGCCTATTTTTAAAATAAATTATCTCTATGATTCCATTTGTATAGTTGTAAGCTGTACATCTGTGAGATTGTTGTTTATTATACATAGGTACCAATTATAGAAATCTTTAGTAAGTACTTGCTTGCAATTTTAGTAATATATGTACCTACCCTATATAATTATTTCAAACATAAATAAAAGCAACAACTATTATCTGAGTCTTTTTAGTTCCGATTGGTTTTGACAGAGTAGTTTTGATCATAGTTTTCTTCCATCTACTTTTAACCATAAAGTCATACCTAGCTGAATTTTTGGTCTTTTTAAACTTTTGACTGTAGCGGGTCATATTTGTAATGTATGTCATCTGCAGCAGAAAGACCTACATGTTTTACATTTAAAAGTAATTAATTGTCCTTTCTACAAACCCGGCTGTATTTTTACTGAAATATATTTATTCACAATTCAGTAGTGGTTTGGTTTTTGGTTTGGTAATGTCATAATTCTCCTCATTGTCATTCTCATTGTCAGATTTTGACATTGGCAGCTTTGATCAAGGCAAGAGAGTCCTTGAACGAAAAATCGTAGTTCGCGTTTTAGTTTTAAGGCCAAGTTCAATTTCGTTTGACATATAATCATGATTTTTTTAAGGTTAGAAAATTGCATTATCGATTTTTTCATTCGAAGTAACACAAGACGTTACTTTAAATTTCTATCTCTTTATGTCAACAAATTTATAACACGATGAATTTATAAAACGTATGTCACTAATGAATATGTGGCGGCAACTGACGGCAACACTGTCAGCTACTCCATGGCTACTAGAGTACATACAGGTCCGGTATAAGCTATATATAAATGGAAAATAATAATTTAATATTTTGATTGAGTTAAATGAAATATCAAAATTAAATGTTTATTTTTAAGTAAACGACATTTTTAAATGTGTACGTCTTCAATCAAAAATAATATAGACTAATACTAAAGTGTATTTTATACGAGTGTACTGGACAAGAGATAATTTTACCCTTTACTCCAGTTTTTTGTAATGAAACCAGCGGTAAAATAGATATTTATGTACCAAGGCTGTGTTTTGGCCGAATTAGACATATGCGTTCAAGTCTAAGCTAGTTCTGGTTGAGTATAAGAGTAATAGGAAAGAAACGGGTGTTCAATCAAACTTGACATCGAGATAGATGTCACATAAGCAGGTGTACTGAAGATGAACTTTGCAGGACCAAGCATCAGATAGGTATAACACTTGATATTCTGAAAACTATGTGGATACTACACTGAATAAGAACGAATGGAAGTGTCAGAAGGAGGCTAAAGGCAAAAAATAGACGGAACAGAGCCGAATAGATAGATAAGTAATATTTTAGCCAGGAGAGAGTCGATGAGTGTTATATAGTTAATTTATGAATGTATAATTTCAGTTTATTTTCATTTTTGGTATGAAACTATGGCTGACATAATAAAACTCTTAAAAGTATATATATTTTCAATCTTTATTACTATACATTATTTATTTTTCATTTATTCTCTCTGACCTAGGGAAAAGGTTAGAAAACCCTGGTCATAATTGTTTACAATGTTGCGTGTTCCTAATGATACAAAACATTACAGAGGAATGATACTTAGCCGATGAAATCTCATCGAGTTCACGCATGACATATTGTGGTATGGAATATGGCTATCTCTGATGCATCTGCAGATTTAAATTTATTTTTGCGTACTGTTTTCTATCAATACCCCAAATCACGGTGTACTATAAGGTGCATCAACTCCAATTTAAAAACAAATGAAAACGGCGATAAAACCGATCGTACTTCCTAGCCAAAATCCGCTAGGTTCGCTAGTGTCTATCCGGCGAGAAAGTAAATAAAAGATAAAGGTAGGAGCTGCAATTTGAAAAGTGTTGACAGATAAATATTTTTTAAAATCTTAAAATATATAAATCATGGTGGATCGTTGTGCTGTTTTTAATTGTGATTATGGGAGAGAGTCTTCAACATATTAATAGCAGTTTTATAATGCCAAAAAACAGTTATACAGAATATGGTGCAATTATTTATTGGTGGTATGAAAATAAATATTAAACCCAAAAGTTTCATTTGTGAAAAACATTTTAATGCAAATTATGTTATCCGTGAAAAAGTGTTAAGAAATCTACTAGGAAACGTTATTTTTCAAGTAAATATGTTTAATGTCTACGTTTTAAATGATTGTAGGTTATGTAAATAGGTTATTCAACTTTGTCTTTTCTGTAATAAAAATAATTATTAGTATAAAGTTTTACTATATAAATATTTCGTATTATTTATCCTGTCTCCTTGGTACTAATAATGTTATGACTTGGACCCTATTATAATGTGTTCATGGTATAAATTTCATATACACAAGGTACCTATTTCTTTTGATATTTTTCTGACCCTGCGAATAAATAAAATCTTTGACTTATTCCTTTTAGCCTGATTATAATGCTAGAAAGTTGTATCGGATTATAAGAATCAAATAGATACTATGATAAATTTATTTTACTTGTAGCCTTTTTATTTTCAAGTGTTTAAATATACATTTGTTTAATAATAATTATCCCCGAATGTGTTTTGTTCCAGTTCTTTAAATGTATTTACTAGGTTTTTATAGAAGTACTGATTTTAAATTAATAAAAATTTGAGTTGTAAGAAATATTTCAGATTTTTCAATTCTGTATTTTTATAGGAGTTAATCCCTTTAAGTAAATAAATGTAGTTTGGGGTCGTAGATGTTGGTAATTTGTGTATTGAATAATTTGTACATACACTGGTTAATAATTTAAACAATGTTTTTTCTGATGTACCTAATAATTATTTAAGGTTATCTTGTAGTTGACGAGTCTGAGTCTAGAGATCCGCATATTCACACCACTCCGCACTGAAGTCTAGAATTTGACACAAATTTGAAGTTAAAAATAACGATCGTATTACTTGAAAATCTACAGATTTTTTTATATTTTTAATCGATGTAAAAATTGGTAAATACAGTTCATCAAATTTCTAGAGGTGTTCGACGCCCAGACAGAGAACGCGCTACGTGTGACTAAGATAGCTATTGTACAGTCTGCTAAACAAGTTATTTTAAATAGTTTTTAATATTTTAAGGTAATTAAATTTTAAAAGTGTGGAATAGTTTAGGGATTAAATTGGTCTGATTGGACTTTCTTAGAACGTTTTTAAAAGCAGCTAAAGATAGTATGTAGAATTGAAAATAATTATTATGCCATAAAAGGTGTTTTGGAATTCCTTCAACCTTTTGAAATTGAGTCAGAAAATATAAATTTTATAGGATAGCGGAAAATATCTATAATTTTTTTGTATGCCTTTGTAAATCGTGGAAATAGTTTATATTTTATTTCTACCTTATTAAGGAAAATGGTACCTATTATTAATAACGGTTGTTTCTGAAACATTACTAAAATTTTCGAAATTTTGTTTTTCTACAAAATAATAAACTATACTATTTAGAAAAAAATTTAATTTTATAAAAAATAACAGGGGAATATTTACATTTCTTGATCTATTAAATAAAACGATAAATTATCTCGACGAATGACACCATGTTCTAGTACGGAAGCTAGCTTTACATTTTTGTTGGTGGTTTCATGGGTTTCATATCAATTTTTTGTAATTGTAGTTTACACGTACATATACCTCTTAACACTTGTTTGCTTTATTAAAAAAGTATGTTGTTGTGATTTACGTCGAAATAAGTCAAAAACAACTTGAAACCCCATATAAAATCAAAAAGGAGAAACGGAAAAAAATTGAGCCTGTAAATGAACACAACTCAGAAACAAAAATAGCTATCTAATAATAAAAAAATAAAATTTGATTCTTGTGCAGCTTCATCTATATCATTAACTGTTTTTGGTTTTTTAATGGTTTTTCTTGGTGATGAAAATTCCGATATCTCACGGTTATCGATTCTTTTTTTCTCTCCAGAAATGCGGACGACAGTGTTTTTAGATACTCCTGTGGCTGCAGCAACACGATCATTTACATTTTTAAATGGTATTGAAGGTGAATTAAAGTTTCCTTCTCTTCTCATACACTCTATAACATTGGCTATTATTTCGCGAGATTGACTGTTAATCACGCGGCCTCTTAATTTGCTATTAAACTCCATACTTAGGTTCTATTAAACTGTAATGAGCAAAAAACACAAACGAAAATAAAAGAAATGTTTTAGCGAAATTTACATCTGACATTTACGTCTGAATGAAATAGTGAAATACTTGATGCGCAGAGTGTACTTTCATTGCGTAAATCCGTCGGGATGCCTGTCAGTAGTGCTTTCTCTGTCTAGCCGTCGAAAGCCTCTAGAAATTTGATGAACTGTACATGATAAAAAGTAAAAGTTATTTCAATATGCTTATTACCTGGTTCCAAATAATTAAATATAACCTTGCAATCAGAACAAGAATGGTGCATTTCCAGACCCTTCAATTATAAGATTACCATTATTTAATGTGCAGTGCAAATATAAAAAAAAACTACCTAAAAAATGCTGTTCCTGCTTTTATTACTTATGATGGGACTACTTCTCAAAGGAGACAAGGATTGTGGAAAGTATTGCTGATACAGTTACCGAAGTTATCCACTGGGGGTGAAGTGTTAATCTTTTAGGAATATAGGAAATATTTTTTTATACCTAACAACTTAATATTTATTTATTGATAAGTTATAGATACTATGTATTTGAAATTCGAAGTAATCATTGTGACAGCAGCGTTCTTCTTATTGTATTCGGATTCTAACACAAATAAAACATCTCATTAAATGTTTGTTAAAATTATTAATTTTACATTAGAAAGAAAATTAACAATACACACAAAATTAATTAAAATTAGAAATAAATACAATTTACACATTTCCCATTATTACACTTTTACTTACTTAATTTATTCATTTCTTATATTAACAATTTAAATTAATAATATAGTTCATTATTTAATTGGAACTCATTTTATAATTTTACTAATTATATTTTTATATTTATTTGAGGAAAATGAAATATTAAATAAAAGCATAGGAATTGTTCTATTAGATAATAGCAGTAATGAAAAAATAAGTAGGAAAATTTCAAATGTATAGTTTCCAGATTTATTATGAGAGGTTTATTATGTTCGCTTGTACACATCACAGTTAGCAGCAGACAGTAACAAACCTGACAACACTTCCGATTTTAGAAAAACATTACAACAATAATTTGTTTTACATTATATATTTCAATAATGTAATATAATCATCATTTATATTTAATTAATGACAAGGTATACTTTTTAAATAAAACTATATGAGCCCTGTCCCGTTTCAATTAGCACACTTCTCAAATTTATAGTGACTGTCACTACAAGAACAAATCATACATAAATCTGATAAATTCTTTTATTTTTTTAACCCTTTCACTTCCACTTTAATTAAAAAAAATACCATTGTAGTAGATTGTATGTTTTCTTTGTTTATTTTAAGTAAATTAAAATATTTTCATAGTATTTTTTATTACTCCAAGACATAACGTCCCTGTTCAGGGACATTACAAAAACAAAAATTTACTATGAAAATAATTTTTTTATAATATTAATCCTTAAAAGTAATGCAAATAAAGTAAATAAACCAAAAAGAAAAAATTTCTACCAAAATTAACAGATGTATACTTCAGGGTTAATTAAGACAGTGTCCCTCTGGAGGGACAAATACACTGAAAGGGTTAAATATTTACAAATTTTCATGAGTGTTTCATCACCTTTAACTTTGATAACGGCAATAATTCATTAAAACATTGTATTTACAAGTTCTTGAAAATCTACTCCATATTTCTAGATTACCCATTTGCTTTAATTCTGGCAGTGATCTTGTGGGTGCTGCACGCCTCTGCTTAAAAATTATCACCCCATATACAAAAAAGCATCTTTATTAAATGAACAAGAAACTAAAAAAAAAATAAGCATGATTAAAAACTACAAAAAGTGCATCATTTGAAAATCCATATTCAAGCTTCAGATTTGTAAAATTAAAAAAATTCCAAATACACATTTAACTTGTTCGATTATGTATTGAATAAAAGGTCTATTCCAACAATGATCAGAAACAAACCACTGGGTAGTACACAATTTTGCAGTCTCAATAAACTACTGTGCAGAATCCTGATGTCAGTAACTCATTTCTGACCATTGTTGGAACAAACCTAAAGTAAATCGAAACCACTTAAAAACAAGCACATTTATACTCGAGCATAATTTTTAATTCCTATCAAAATTTTTAATTACTGAATATTTTGTTCTAGTTATATTAAAATTTAAAAGTTCTTACTCTTCATTATAATTATATTTTTTATTTTCCCTATATACCTACATATCTAACATTTTACAAATTTGATGCCTAATTAAAGATTTCATCTAGCTTTGCAGCATTTTTTAGAATATTTGATAAAGCATAGTAGTAACTGCCAGTTAAAACTTTATTTCTAGTATTTAGTTTAGGTAACAGAGACAACTCTTGGAACAGAAAATACATACTTTTGTTAATTCAGAATTTTTAAATATTGTTTTATATTATAAATCTTTCCAGGTATCCTATATCATTTTTTTATAATTTTCAATCAAAACTGTTTAAAAACAAAAAGTTTAATAAAAAAATACCCATTATATTTAATAAGGTTTATGCTCTAAAACTCACTGTTCTTTTAATAGCAGATTTTTTAACCTCTGAGTAAAGTTAGGCGTAAGTATAATCTATAGCCTAATCAGCAAGTAGTTACTTTCAACTTTATTCAGAGGTAAAACCTGGCCTTTAATCTTAATATAATTGTGGAGGATGGAGACTACATTTGCCAGGGATTAGGGAATAACGAAGATCTGACTACTATAATGACACTTGCTAAAAACTGTATAAGTTCTATGTACATGTAGATAGAACCATGTGAATAACTTTAGTGCTTCGATAACACAACATTGATAATTAACAGATGAACATATTGGTCACAAAATCAAATTAATTAATATATTCTACCAATCTCATTTTTTCCAAAAAGTACAGTTACAACCTTGTTATTCTTTGAGATGTATTTATTACTGATACTTATTAATAAAAATAATAATAATTGATATAGGTACTTACTGATCTTTGGAAACAATATACTCCAGTCCAGTGAGACTTCATTATTCTGGTATACTGCTATTTCACAGAAATGTTTGTAATTCCAATCACTATGTATGGATTTGATTATAGTAGGTATAAAACTAAATGTTTATTGAATATCTTTAATCTGGGCAATGAAAATCACAAAACTCACTTTAAAAATAATAAGCTTCAATCTGAGTACCATATAGTTAAGGTCCACTTCTTCATTTTATAATCAGTAACCCACTGTATTGCTGTTTTTGCCAAAGCCAAAGGTAATATTTGAACACAAAACAAAATCAGCTGTTTTTTATAAATACCCCCATTTCACTTATTTAGTAGCAAGTCTCTGGCAGCAACTTGTAACTTAATTGGAGCATATTTATTAAATCTTGAACACTTTTTTTGATCGTATAAACGCACACATCAGTGTAGCTTGTTTAAAAAAAAAACACTTTACAAGCAACCATCAATAACAATAAACTTATTTGTTGACCATTAATTTTTTCATCTGTACTTCTTCTGATAGTTTTGTCATTTTTCATTTCATATAAACTCGAATTTTCACCATAGAAGAACTATTTTTATGATTGCACTTTTTTTGACAGATAAAAAGATTGCCGCAATTTTCCGCCGTAACGACACTAGCGAACCTAGCGGATTTTTGGCCTAAGTACGACCGGTTTTGGTATGTTTTTTCAGGGAGTTGAAACACCTTTATAGTACGCCGTGCCCTAAATTTATACAAGCCACGTCTTCGCACCACAATGTGACATAGCATCAAATCTGCTTCATCTCATACCATTTTTTTTAAGTATCAAGGATATTCTTGGTGTAGCTGATCATCATGTTTCGAGTCATTGAACCTAAAAAATAACAAATATCAATAAATAGAATTCGGAATTTATTCCAAAAATATTTTTCTTTGGGAATTATATAGGATTTCTCGTTAATACACTGACAAACTTTTAAAGGTGGTAGGTGCATCAAAATAAACATTTTTTTGCTTAATAAAATAAAAATAATTTTATTGCCCAACAAATTAATCCATTCACAGAACAAAATACATGACATAAATGTTAAACATAATATTTCGACAGAAAATAATTTTAGCAACAGCAAGAAAAAAAAAGAAAAGAAAGAATCCTAAATACATTAGCTACAAATTAGTACAACTAATGGTCGAAATAAATATCCCAATCAGAACAAAATTAATTAAAATTTGAGCACATTAGCGTTATAAGTGAATTTCTTAACAAGTTCGTTCAAATACTTGCTGTATAAAATGTTTTATGATATCTAATGGCTGTTTTGGGGAACATTAAAATTTATTTAATTTATCAAAAATAGTAAATCAATAGTGTTATGTAATATTTTATAAAAAATGTAACACTGGAAACTACCCTTCTATTTTCGAAAGAAGCAGAGATTCTTCAATACCTCGAATGGGATACAGCTCATCTATTTTAAAAGAAATGTACTTGAGAGATCGCCGCTGAACATTTTCCAATGATCTTTTATGAATATTGTAAATAAGGTTCCAGATAAGAGTGTAAGATTCTTTTCTTTCTTCTGAGAAAATATAATCCCTACAAGTGACACCCTAAGACTCGGAAGTACTCGAGCGCCAGTTTTTTTTAATGTGGTTTGCTCCACAGTTCGGGCCGCTTCTAGTGGAGATTGACGGAATAACTCCAGGGGTCTTGTTAATATCAGACTATCAATAAAAGAAGGTAACAATAACGGGCTTTAATCGTTATTGTTACGTAAAAGTATTCTGAAGCTGAAAAAAATGAAGGGGAAAGGTCGACACAAAATTATAAGCCAGAATTCAAAATTAACACATGTATTTCTTACGAAAGCTAATAACAATTGTCGTAAAATATTTCAAAGCCCCACCCTGAACAAAAAAAAAATAAGAGAGAACAATTAGCGGTTGCGGAACGGTAGCTGTGACAGGACGGAGCTCAATCAGACGTTTATTAATTATTTACAGAAATATATCAAAGGAACAAATTAGGTTTACAAATTCGGCCCGTGGCTGTGTTTTATTTATTATAGTAAATTCTAAATGCAAACGGAATAATGGTTTAATGGTTATCAAAAATTAATTAGTACCAGGTATTGGAAACGTTATTATTCCCAAACAATATGTTTGTGTTAAATTAAAAAAAAATATGGAACTCACCCTATATTTATAAAAAAAAAATTAAATATTCGTCGGTATTATTTCTTTAGGAAAATATAAAAGAAGCAATGACAATTTCCCTTATTAATATCAAAACTTTCTTTAATAATAAAAATAAAAATATTCAGAAACTACCCCAATTACAATATCCAAACGGCTAGTCAAAAATAAAACAAAAATTACCCCAACAAGCGGAAACTACCCCAAAGCAATATCCAAAATACTAGATAAGCCCTTGTGAACCACTCAACGCAGGCAGTCTCTAGATTTAGATATTATTCTAAAATTCTTTTTCTAAATAAAGCGAAAGCTACTTCAACAAGCGGAAACTACCCCAAAGCAATATCCAAAATGCTAGATAAGCCCTTGTGAACCACTCAACGCAGGCCGTCTCTAGATTCAGATATTATTCTAAAATTCTTTTTCTAAATAAAGCGAAAGCTACTTCAACAAGCGGAAACTACCCCAAAGCAATATCCAAAATGCTAGATAAGCCCTTGTGAACCACTCAACGCAGGCCGTCTCTAGATTCAGATATTATTCTAAAATTTTTTTGAAAATAAAGCGAAAGCTACCCCAACAAGCGGAAACTATCCCAAAGCATTATCCAAAATGCTAGATAAGCCCTTGTGAACCACTCAACGCAGTCAGTCTCTAGATTCAGATATTATTCTAAAATTATTTTTCTAAATAAAGCGAAAGCTACTTCAAATGATACTAATTATAATCGGAAACTAACCCAAATAATACTAATAATAATCGGAAACTACCCTAACACAATATCCAAAATTACTGACTACGAAATTTATTCTTGTTCTGGCACCAATTAATTTTAAACCTGTTTTATAGAAAAATAGGAATGCATATAACTTATATTTCAGTAATTTCAAAAATTTCTGAAAAGAAAACCCCGAAATTTTGATACAACATGAAACGGAATACTAAAAAAAAATCAAAACTAGGCAAACACAATAAACACAGCCGACAAAGCAAATTTCCTACCTGAGCACGGTCGGGGCAACGAGATTCGGAGAGCTTTTCTAGATGTGTACCGGACTGAGTGTCGACGAAAACTGAACTGCTTCTCGCTTTGCTTGCTGCTTTTATGTTGTCATAGCTACACCGTGGTCGGCCGCTCACTCACAACATTTATAGATGACTAAGGGGCCTATTCAGTAACTCTAAACGACGTCGTTAATAGACGATAATCGTTCACAGACGACTTTTCTTATTCAGTAGACAACGATTGTCGTTGAAAATAGACAAACATGGTTGTAAAATTGTCGTTCATCAACGATAGCCAAAGAGCTGTCGTTAATAATATGAAGTGTCGTTATAGTGATTTTTGAATTCCCTCTCATTTTTTATTGTGAATCAGGATATGTTCTAAATAATAAAAACACTTTTTTACAAATTTTACAACTAAATTGCCATATACCTAATACAAGTAAAATTTGTAAGGAATTTTTTTCTAATTTATTTAATTATTTTAAAAATAAATCTGATTCAAAGTTAGGATTGCCCATTCTTATTAACAGTGATGTTCCTAAAGTAGCACTGCGAAACTGTAACGAAACCTATATTATGGAAGTACCTATAATTAATACTTCTCCGTAACCTACACAAATTTGGTTTGTTTTTCAAATCCAATGAATACAACTTGTACTGTTCTCGAGTTGTTTTTTTGTTTTTTTTTAATATATCCATACTCATTTAAATAAACCCTACATACAATATGACCAGCAAAAATGGCCCGCGAGAAACAGAATTCCTACGAATCGAGAATCGACCCCCTGATCGTGTGGTAGAATTTTTATTTTACGTTCAAAAAAATGTCAAATATACCGGGTGTTCAAATTAAAGGGTTACAGTTAAATACCGCCTTTTATAAAGAAATCAAAGTTTAATAATTTTTTGGGTAAAACATTTTAGCTAAAATTGTTTTTTTATAGCAAACCGCATAATATGGCCAACTTTTTTTCGCGCAGCAAAATTTTCAAGTAGATGTTACTCAATAAGTAGAAATCCAATAAAAAAATGTTTCCTTTAGAAGTTTGAATACCTATGTAAAAAAATAGGGTTCCAATTTGAAAAAAAATCCACCTCGATATGGCCATGGTCAGCTATAAAAAAAATAATTTAGCCAAAATGTTGCCCCTAAAAAACTATAAAACTTTTGTCTGATGCTTTTTTTTATAAAATGCATATTTTTGGCGATATTTAACTGTAAAACTTTAATTTAAACGCCCGCTATAATCATCAACATACGTTCTTTTATCACAAAACACTAAATTATAATACCAACTTACTAGAAATCATCGTTCAGATTTGGTAACTAGAAACAACGTAACGACTTTGTTATTGAATAGAGTTTCAAAAATTATCGTTATAAAAGTCGTTGGTTGA